>CACVKI010139276.1:0-17047 GCA_902732785.1 Trichogramma evanescens
TGTGTGTATTGTGCACGAGCAGCGAACGCAGTCCTCGTTGATGGAAAAGTGACACACTTTCCCGCGCGACGACGCTCGAGCCGCATCCTCTCGTCTGTGCATCTCAGCGTGCGCGTGCAAAAGCCACAACGCGCACGACACCGAACTCGCTACGGATCTGCTGTAGACGATATCTCGTAAATACAAGGCGTGTATGAAGATGTATCTGTGCGTTCGTATGTATACGCGATCGTTAATAGGTGACTGGAGGCGCGCGAGAGCGACTCATTAAAAGAGAATCGAGTTCCGCCAAGCGCACGGAAAAGCAAAACAAGTAGGAGCGAGGCAGAACGACGAGCGAGCGAGGAGGATGAAAAAATTATGTCATAATATGGCTCGAGCTAGGCGATCGCGCGGGCGCGCGCCACATGCTGCACACGACGCGTTTCTCTTTGATGTTACGCCATGTAGCGATGGCGGCTGCGGCAAACTGCATCGTGTACACTGCACGGCCCGTCGCTCGCTTTAATCATTTATTTGCGAGAGCTGCTCGCCGCCGAGCCAGCGATATATACCTTCGATCTATGACGTATAACATGTTTACATGTTCTGTAAACATCGCACGCGATAAGCTACAGTGCGCCGCGCACGATGCACTCTTTTTTCTTTTCTCCATCGAGCGTGTAACGACGTGCGCCACGTATATATATGCTTTGGCTAGCTCATTCTCAGCATCAGCGTCGAGTGATAATTATATGTTCATGTACCGCTGAGCTGATTCAATTTCTTACGTTTAACGCTGCGTTTAACGCTGATAATACAAAGCGACCTTTACCTGCAGCCGCCGAGATAGTAGCAATGGCTTTTAGCTTCTCTCGTCTATTCGTAAACTTCGACGTTTACCTTGCCTAGTCAGGCGTAGGTAATACGTCGAGCGAATTTCACGCCTGACGGATTTTCATCAGTTATTTTCAAAAACTCCTTCGTGCGTAGAGTGCCGAGAAACAAATCGTGCGCCTTTGTGCATTACTCGATTGTCAAAGGAGCGTCAGACGAGCGCGCGCAGCTCTGATTTGTACTTTCAGAACGACTCCGGGGATTCTTCGAGCGATAAGCTGCGACACGTTTTGCGCCTTTTCACGTCACAATACACCAATTGACTGGCTCTTTTTTTTTTTTTTTTTTATTCTTTTTCTTTTTTTGTTCACTGAAAACGAACGGACGATAAGTTAAAAGCTGTATAATCACCAGAGAGAAATTTTATGAAAAAAATAACAAACTCGATGAAAGGATCGAATGGATGCGTACGGAGCAATACCGTGTCACGGACTGGAAAATTAGTGGGCAAAAAGTTTGTACGTGTAAATGCTGAATACGCAACGTACTGGGAAATTTTCGCTCGCTCCTAGAATAGACTGTGTCGTTGATTTTGGTGTCTCTGCATCAGGAAAAGAAAAGCAGCAACAGCAGCCGAGTCAGTAGCAGATTACGCACGTAATGCACGATGAGTCGAGTGTGTACATCGAGCCCGTAGCAACTCTGCGTTAGCTCAGTTCAGAGACGAAGCAGCAACAGCAGAGAACAGAGAAGGAGGAGCTCATGACACGGGCTCATTAGCGTTTATTTGCCGTCGTTACATAAGTCATTCCGCGCGCAGTACCCGCGCGCTCCCTCTTCCTCTTCGTCCATTGTCTCTTGCTCTTTCTTTCTCGCTCCATGCAACACTGCTCGCGTTACTATTACTGCTCTCTTCTTTTTCTCCTCCTCCGCCTTCTCTCCTCTTCCCCTCCTGCTTTTCATCCTCGTCCTCCGTGCCCCGTCATACTTTAGCTCCGCTTTTGTCAAGTGCGACAACGTCTCAACTACGACGACGACGACGACGACGACTACAACGATGCCGATGACGCCAAAGACGCATGTGAGCCATTTACATACGAATCGTGTGTATACAATTTTTGCTACGTAAAATTATATTCGTGCTTAAATATTGTATTGCTTCGTGGAGATTGAAAGATCGAATCGAATTCCTGGATAGCTACGAGCCGAACGAAACGACGATCGGCATCGCTCCGAGATGCTTTCCAAAACAGCTCGAGCCAAGAATATAAAGCAATAGATAACAGAGTCGACTCGAGACTCGCTGTTCTCGTTGTGGCGAGCTCTTATATAGCACAGCTATGACAATTACATACGTTCAGCTCTTTATGCGCAGCTCGACGCTCCTCGGAAATGCTTAATCTTTGCGACAGGCTGGTTTTAAGGCGCCTCGTTGGCTGCCTCGGCGATCGAGCTTTTCATTGTCGTATCTCTGCAGTCAATATTATGAATGTATATTTTTTTACACGATCTCGAGAAGCAACGTCAGACGTGAGCTCGACGCGAGAGAGTGGCACGTAATCGTAAAAATAATAATGAAAATTGCCGCCTGGCGATTGCAGCCTGCGCCGCCTTGCTTGCTCCAACTACTCGTAGTAACAAATTCATCAATGACGACTTTTTTTGCGTCTATGCGTATGATTTTGCGACGCGTAACAAGCATAATAATATCGTCGAATAATATATATAATGATACACGACTATCTGGCCGGAGGAAATACAAATTGTTTATGTTATTACGATTGTGAAATCCTTGCCGAAGCGGCGGCATGTGTAGCCTCAGCACGACGAGATTTATGTAAAGTATATATAACTACATATGATATGCTGTAATGCTAGTGAACCACCGCTGCTGCCACCGCCACGGCTGCTGTTGTCGTTGCCGTCGTCGTCGTCGTCGTCGTCGTTGTATATACTCAAGCGTATATATTGTACATGTATATGCGCTCACGTGCGAGCAATAAAACTCAAAATAAAATGGACTCGGAATATAAGCTAGGCAGCATCGGGTATAAGTCGGCGAAACCCAGCCTGGATATCGCTTATTTCAATTATTTTTCACATTGGCGTCGGGAGAATAACTCGTTTTTTCGATTCAAGACTTGGAAACGCGTGCAGACATAAAGTAAATCGATGAATGAAAAATTGCACGACTGTTTCGAGGCGTTTCCCGTGCAAAAATTGCACCGTCGGCCATCGCGGCCTTGCCTGTATATGTTTAGATTAGTAAAAGGAACATTGCACGACTATGATAAATAGCCAATAGACAACATTTTCATCGTTGAATATTTAAAGCAACCCTTACAATTGATGAGAAAACAATTAATCATATACCTCTGTAAATTTTTTAATAATTGTATCGATTAGATACAGATGCGGGTTACAGTGTCCTTAAGATTAAGATTGCGCATATGTAATGAAGTAGGCATCATGCCGACACAGACATGTTATAATGAGCATGTAGTGAAAGTTTGAAGCGTTACAAGTTGATAACTGGAAAGGCAAATAAATATCAACGAGAAAGAGCTGCAATTGCAGAGTTGATACAAAATGGCCAAATAAACAGTAGATGGTGCAGGCGCGAATGGGCGCGAAAGGAAAGGGAGATACGAATTCGCGGCGAGAAAGGGCAATCACTCAAAAGGCACTTTAGCGCATAAAGGCTAAAGCCGTTCTTCTCTCTGCGCTAGCAGCCAGCAGCAGAGGCAGCGTGCGTATAAACACAACAATGCGCATTCCAGGGTAATGCAGAGTCTCGATCGGCCACTTTTCCGCTTACGTATCCCGCATTATTTATTACTCGTTCCTCGAGTAGCAGCAGCAGCAGCAGCAGCAAGCTCTGGAGAGAAGCTTATACTCTCGTCTCTCTGACGGTTCTTTCTCTTTCTAATGCTCGCTCGCTACGTATCCTTTTTTTGCCCTGTTCCACCTCGAGCTAGTCTCTCGCGGTTAAGTACACACACGATCCACACAAGCAAATATAACTACGTAGCTACATATATATATATATATATATATATATATATATATATATACCGTAGGCTGCCAACAATTGCATCTGCTATTGGCTGCTATACACACTTGCAGTCGCAGCAGCGCACACCTGTATGGATATAAAGGCAAGTTGCTGGAGCGTGTACACAGTGCGCGCGCAGAAGAGCTTTCTCTCTCTCTCTCGTTCGTTAGAGAAAACGCCCGCGGAAAGCTTTATGTGCGTAGAGCTCGAGCTTGCGAGCTTGCCCTCCTGCTCCTTCTCGCTCCTTCTCGCTCCTTCTTGCTCCTGCGTCCGCGTCTGTGGCTCAACGAGCGGGCTAAGTACACGTGTACGTGCGTGCTTAGTCTCTCTTTCTCTCGCAGGAGGAGCAGGAGGAAATCGATTGATACAAAGTTGCGCAGCGAGTTTCAGAACTGCGCTTGCATGCCAAGTTCCGAGCTTCCTTCTTACTCTAACGGTGCTCGGTTTGTGCCTCCAGCTCTATCTATATTATTCATATATGTGTATACAATCTAAATGTTGCTGCTATTGCTCCTAATGCTGCTTCCTCGAGCTTCCGGCACGCAGCGAGACTAATTTTACCGCTATATTGCACAACTTACGCATTATTAGCGAGAGCTAGAAGCTAGCTTCGCGTGTACATTAAAATTATCATTGATCCTTCTTAGCTTACACTGGTCTTTTGAGCTTTGACAATTTCACTTTCGGGAATGCTTCCGTTGTAATTAATTTTCAAGTCGAGCGCTTGGAAACGAGCCTGGTGCTGCCGGCTATATTTTTTTCTCTCGCAATTTTATGCGTCTAGCGTGCCAAATCTCGCGAGTTTGCAATTTTTCATTAAATTTGCAGAGCTACTGAAAAATCAAACATTTGTTCGCGCTGACAAGCACATTTCAATCCAATAAGCTACATCTATATTCAAGAATGCGCATGCAGAGCTGCGCGCTATAAGCCTCTCGCCATCCATTCTGCCTATTTATCAGCGTTGGTAGCTGCGCGCACAGTCGTACACGTATAGGCGCACACACGAGGGCAGAGAGACATGCACACGTAGACTACATCAATTGCCCGTCGTCTTGGATCCCATGTGACTGGAGTGTAGCAGTAGCGTGGGGCGCTGTAGGCAAGTCTAGAGCCGATACACGTGAGCTATAGATAGCGTTTTTCCTCTGCGATCTATACGTGCTCCTATTTCTGAAGCACTGCCGCCGAGCGTTGCGTGGCAGGTCTATATACGGCATACACGTATATGCACACACTTCGTAGCCCTACATTCGCCAAGGGAGCGAGTCTCGACGCCGAGTACGTGTAACCTCTCTTGTCAACGAAGCATCTCGTGCTTTCTCTCTCCCTTCCTATACGTCGATCGAGCTTTCTTCCGATGGATCTATTTCTCTCTAGCTCGTATATACACTTCTCTGGCGCGACTCGTGCCCCTTAACACACATATTGTATGCAACGATAGGTACAATATTCTGCTCCACTCAACAGCCGCTCAATAGATATCTCTCTTAGGTCTTCCTTATGCATATAGCACGATATACTTGTTGTATCTTTAGCTGAACAATTGTGGAAGCTATAGTTGTGCCTCGCAGCACAGCCCTAACACCGAGAGCTCGGGTCAGTTTTGATTTTTAAAGTGATGCTGCCAACGTAGACGATCGTACAGCAACGTTGGAAAAATAATTTTACTCGATAAGAGAGAGAGAGAGAGAGAGAGAGAGAGAGAGAGAGAGAGAGTAGAGGAAAAAAACGCCCGGAGGAGTTGGCGTAACGGTGAGGCTCGAGCCAAATAATCGGTGGCACCTCGTTGCGCTATCGCCTCGCCACAGGGCCATTGGCGTGCAGGCTCGAAAGATATCCTTTTATATAGCTCGCGCTACACGTATAGCGCCACTCCACACCGTGGCCAGGAGATAACATCGGCAGTGCGGCTTACTGTTACGACAAAATGAGAGACCGCTCACGCTCGATAAAGCTCGTATCTAATGCTTGAATAATGTCTGCAATTAGCTTTTGCGCGCACTGCACAATGCCCTTCTAATGCAGCCGCATGCGCGCTTGTTTGCCCTAGCTAGCTGCGCCAATATTCCGACACACGTACACGTACACATTGGGAGCACTGCCCGTGCCTGCGTCTGCGTGTGCGTGCGTGTATCAGGTAGGTGCGGCACTTTTACGATTATTCATCGACGAAACCGAGGCGAATTAGCTCTTATCGCGTGTCGTTAACCGTATTCGACGTTCATTAACGACCCACCGAGCGACGAATGTTTTTTTTTCTCTTTCCGCCTGTACACATATATATATGTGTGTGTGTGTGTGTGTGTGTGTGTGTATATACGAAAGCAGGACTTTGGTTGCGCAGCGTCGCAAAAAGCCAAGGCGATGCCGGAGGACGGAGACTTATCGGCGCGACACGTGTTTGGCTGATATCGCGTCGTTCTGTCGCGCGCCGCGGCGTCTTTTGCAAGTTGCCAAGCGGCAGAAGCTTATTACGGAGCTGCTCTCGGCCGCTGCACATTATATACCAGCAGCAGGATACGCAAACGAGATTACCGGCGGATTAGCCTCGCTTGTTACGGCTCTCGAGAGCTATGGGCATGTTTAACGGCCCAGACTGCGCGCTTAGGCCTGTATCGAGAGGACTTTTTAACGCGAGCTACCAGCGATAACGGACCAAAGCTATATAATTAAATTATTGATAAGGCAGCGTATCGGCGCGAGTATAGCCATCATCGTGAAACGCGAGTGAGCTGCTACGAGAGCAGCTTCCCGAGCTCGAGAGCTTGCCTATCCGCAGTCGTGCGTTGTTTGCATAATTATCGTAACGATTTCTTTTACAGCGGTCAGTCTGCGTTACAAGTCGATACGTGCGCGCGACGATTAGCGCGACTCGATGTATCCCGACATGATTAATCGTGCAAATGCTATAATTGTTACTTATGTATCGATAAGACGTTTTTCTTGCAAGCAAAACTCGAGCGTATTCGAACGATAAACGATTATCTCGCTCCACGGTCGCGTCGTACTGCAGTGAAGGAGCTCGAGCGAGCGGGTCTCGAATTAAAGCGGATCGCCAGAAAAAGCGATTCTTGGCAAGCCACGGCGCGCCCTTCACTGCACATCTTACACAACATCGTTCGCGCAGAAAGCGCAATAACGAAAGGAAAGAGAGAAGTATTATGATGAGGGAGGTCCTACCGCCGCTACGTGTGTGCGTTTCTCCAGACTGCGCCTGCGACTCTCTGGCTCTGCAAGTGTATACATATATACCTACTACTCTATGTATATATAAGCGCTTCAATTTCTCGCTGAATGAGCAGCAGCAATCGACTTTTTTTTATTCTGACAACGGCTGCTCTGCACACTTTTTTCCTCATTCTCATTTCTCTCTCTCTCTTTCTCTGTCTCTCTCGTTCTCTCTATCTCTTTCCACTTTCTTTTCACGCCCAAAAACGCGCTCATTTTCTCACGAATGAGCGGAAAGGTTCATCTCATCGGCTCGAGTTGCAGTTGGCATGAATTATGCATTCGGGCAGCGCTACCGTCGTCGCTTCTTCTTCTTCTTCTTCATCTTCTTCTTCTTCTTCTTCTTCTTCTGTGCGTCTGTATTAGCCTACGCCACGGGCACTATATGTGCATGTGTATTGGTATAAGAAGAAACTGACTCCATTTTGGCTGATCTATGCATTAAGCGAGTGCCGCAATCCGATTCGATAATCGGCCCGATCTAAATGGGCTTTGCGATGATACACGCTGCGAATGTCAAATTGAATGTGGATTAAGAGATTGGCTTTGGTGCATCGGAGCTCGAAGCTCGGGCGCGACGATGTACAGCCGCGCAGAGATCGCAGCGAGATCAGCTGCGTAACGCAGCACTGAACATGTTGAATGTTATACGCGTGCGTGCGCCCAGTGCGAGTCTCGCGCGAATTTGTGCGAGCGACGTTTCGCTATAACTCTCGAGAGTCAGCGAAAACACGCTCTTAGCGTCAAAAAGCCATGTTTCCGATATTTATCGCTGGCGATTTCCACCGAACGCGCAGCAGCTCGCTCTTCCATGAGCTATTAGTGGTATACGAGCCTGCAGTTGGCAATTATCGTTTTCATAAGATCAAAAGCGCCCGTATTCGCCTACTACCCGTAGCATCCGTTTGCTCGCAGGGCCAGATAGCGGCGGGTCCGCGCAAGACACCGACTGCAGCTTCGCAGTCCAAAGGCGCCATCGAGATGTTTTCGTGCGGCGAGCATTGAAAAGTTACCCTCGTAATTCACGTGATTATGGCCGAGTGAGTCGGGCGCGACATTTTCTACTTTGCGGCCCATAGTAAGTATAGAGTCGCTGGCTAAGCTGCGGCCTCGTGCGCGTCGCGCTCGTAGTCTCGAGTACGTAGTATAGGTATAGGTACGCGGCCGCAGCTGACCGAGCGACGCTAACGCCGAGCACTGCTATTTTTGAATCGTAATTGCGCGCGCGCGCGAGCTCGCCTTAATGGAACGAATACGCTGCCATGCAGATACCAAGAAATGACAGGCCAAGCGGAAGGTGCGCGAGAGAGAAAAACAACGACGGAAATTGATCGACGTACGCCAAGTGCATGCAGCGAACACGGCTCCAACGACCAACGCCGGCACGATTAGTCGATTTTTGGATTTACTGCGAGCGAGCAGGCTCGCGTTGATTGAAATGTGGAATCGCCAACGGCTCGATTGAAAATAGATTCAGCGCCATCGACGTTTGACTCGTCGGATATGTTCCAAGCGCGGCGCGCTTATAGCCCGCTCCCGAATGCCCCGCAATGTGAAACTCGATCGCCGCATTATCGCAACGACAAATGGACAATCTATATACGCGCATCGACAATTGCGACTCAATTGTATAAATTACTACTTAATCGGGCTTTATTTCTTTTCGCCAACTGCGCTGATCGTTTTGATTTTGCAGCTCTGTGGCTCTATAGAATCGCCGCCGCGTCTTTATCGATCGCTGTTGGCTTTCGCCCGCTTCCTCGTCTCTATATAGGCTGCAGCGCGCCGGCCGACTCTTCATTTTTAGACGATAAATTATTTTTATTTTTAGATTTTCGATTGCAACCCAAACGAATCGTGACGTGCAACGCAACTTGATTTTTTTTTTTACTCTCTTGGGATCACCTTTTGTGCCTTCGTAAGTACAACCATCTCCTTCCGCACATCTCATGTACGCATAGAACGAGGTTCATTTTTAAAACAAATACAAACTCGGACATTTTTCGCTCATTCCAATAACCGCAGCTCGGAGATATTATAATATGTATTTTCGCCAAGAGATGTCCAAGTCCAGTTTATATTCACGATGCATACAGATTATGGAGTGAAAATTAAATTGACTATTGTCCTAATGGGCCGTGTGCGAGCGAGAAAGAAATAGTTATAAATATGGAATATTGCCGCTCAAGCTTGGCGATGTGGTTTATTATACAGCGCAAAGTATAATTATCTAACTCGTCGCAGAAATTCAGCGCTCTTGCTCTTGACTCTGTTCATTGAATATTCCTTGCTCGCCATTTGCAATTGATCTAGCCCGTAAAATCTGAATGGCCTGAGAGCTTTGTATAATTTTATTGATCACATTGAAAAGCTCTTGTAATTCTATTCTAGTCGTGGGGGAAAAAAACAGAATTACTCCGTTCAGAGTTAGCAGAGCCGAATAGGTATTCTAATTTGTAATATAGCAAATCAGATAGATGAAAAAAATGGGCAGAACTGAATAGAAATCCTGACACAACGTGCAAAAAAGCCGCAGATCGTTGAGTCACTTATCGCTCGTCGTCTTCGTCGTCGTCTTCGACTCAGTGGTTATGGTTTTGTCGTTGTCGTCAACGAAAGCTATATACACGACGTTATAGATACATAAAACCGACGTTTGCTCTCTCTCTCTCTCGAGCACCACGACACACGCGCGCACGTATATGGAGAAATTACGTGTTGCTGAGAGATATGGGTCAGTAAGAAAAAAAGATACGTACAATCGCAGAAACACCAAGAGAACATTGGCACGATGAAGAAGACGAAACAAAGAAGATGAAGAAGAAGCGCTAAAACAAACGAAAGAAAAAGAGATGGAACGAACAGAGCAAAGTGCAGGGCAGAGTATATTATTAAGAGAGGACTGACGTGTGCGAGCATCGGTCGGCTGACCCTCGTCGCGTTCCGCTTTTTTTCTCTATCGCAATCCACGTATTCTGCATAGAACCATCTGTATATTATAGAACTCGCGACGCTATTGCTGCTGCTGCTGCTTCTGCATCAGGCAGAGCACATATATAGCAACATCAACAGACGACGTCGACGACGACGACGACGACGACTATGAGAGGGGAACTTTAATTACGTAAGTAGGTCGAGAAGGGGCGCCTAATTTATCCGCGACGTGTGTAGGTGAGCTACTCTGCTGTTACCACTGCTGCTGCTGCTGCTGCGCTTGTTACTATATAGGGCTTTTGCAATATTCGCTGCTGTCGCTGTCGCTGTGTTGAGTGACAGAGAGAGCGAGCGAGAGAGAGAGGGAGGGAGAGAGAGAGAGAGAGGAGAAAGAGAGAGAGAAAGAGAGAGGGTCGACGACTCTATACGATGACAATGTCGAGCGAATGATATATATACATGTACGTGTGTATGCATGTACCTATATATTATGTGTCTGTGTGTTAGAGCAGTGCTCGTGGTAGATTTCTCACCGGTGAGTGTTCCGGTTTTTGTCGACGTTGGATATTATGTAAGCTTTTATGTGTGTTCGCTGTGCTGCATTCCACGTGCAAGTGCAATACGTATATATGCTCTTTCGGATACACACACGTCTATACGGGTGTCGCTAAGTATACGGCGTATTACACTTCACATGGTACGTGCACGCGGATACAGGTATATACATATAGCACGCAGTCTTGGCGAGACACGATCCGCTCCTATTACGTGTCGATGAATAAAGGCACTAACACGAGATGACATTTAATTGCCGAGTTGCGACTAGGACCACTGAATTCGTCGCTCGACAGTCAAGAAAGCAAAGCAGTACATCGTTATCATACGCGATCATTCGTACTCGCTGCGGCGCATTTTTATCAAAATTGAGCCTGCCCTTCTCGTGGCTCTTGACGCGCACCGACCTTGCACATTTTAACCTATATATTTATATTATGCCTGCCAAACCCATAACGTTCAGCCGTGTTTATTATTTCATTTCACAATTCTATCAAGTTGACTCACAAATGACTTATGGAACTTGTAGTAAATAAATATGCTGGAGTTGGACGTTCGAAATTCAAATTCGAAGAAGGACGATCGTTGTGACGCTGCGTGCCGCGCGTCTCATATCATGGTCATTGTTTTGGTGCTTGCTTGCCCGAGCCCCGAGCACTGCCATTGGCCGGCCGCCTAGCCGAGTATTTGTTTAGTGGACGAACGTCGCAGTCTCGAAACAAAATTCTCGCCTGCACGTTTCTTATACAAATAATATATTTACTTCTTGTTAGTGCATACATAATATGTAAGTGATATGTGAATTGTGTGTGTATGTGTCTATGTGCAAGTGAATCAAACGTTTACACATTAATAAACGTCCGTACGATACGACACTTTGGTTAGAATTTGCGCATCGTTATTGACGGTCATCGTATAAACATAGTTTAATGCCGCAAGAATAAATACTTTCCACCTCTTCCCGCAATTGATTTCATTCATCGCAATTGTTACGATTCTAATTCACGATTGCAGATTCGTTAAATGATGTCTAAATCAGGTAAATCTTATTTGTTACTTTCAACTGTACGTGTCAAATGGGGGCCTCTCTCAATTCGAGCGATAATTCACCATTCAAATAGTATTTTTGAAAAACCTTTGGAATATTCATTATTTTATCTCGCCGTAATGAAAATGTACTCGCAGTATTGATACCAAAAATGAAGCAATTTTTAAACATTTTGCAGTTCATTATACGTTACGTCGGTAGTAGAAGAGTTCATATCGTTCTTTTAGAGGTGAAAAAGGCAGGCACCCGCAATGAAAAAACGGCCCCCTTGAAAAATGAAAATTGTCCATATTAGCTAAAAGAATAATTACTGCTGGAACTTTTCGTACTTAAGCTGTATGTGTGTGCGCGCGCGCGTGTGTGTTTTATAGTATAATTTAAGTTAGTAAATTTCGTAGTTAACGAATTCTAAAACTTTAGCACGTAGTCTGGTAAGGAAACACATCCACACATTGGCAGAGTTTAGCGGACACCTTGAACAGTCTGACCTAGATAAAGGTACATACAGCGTTACGTATATACACACATATAAGAAGGGCAAAAAAGAGTTGGCTCGTAGAGGTAGTTGTAAATTTGCATTTTTTGTACATTTATAGCGGTGTATTATGCTCATTTGCCCCTAGTCTCTCTTCGCTCTTGCACGCGTTTTTTTACTAAAGTAGCTAGTATATATAACTTGCAGTTGCACATGTATCCTATATGTGGCATGTATTTAAATGTATCTATGCACACTACAAACTGCTTGATTTTGCAGCAGTGGAATATAAAGGGCTGAGCCTATTCTAGCCCGTGTACTATTGTTACTATTTCCGCTTAAAATTTACGCAGGGGTCGCCCCTACTACGCTGCGTTTACGTTTTGAACTGTTACAGAATTAAATGCCTTCAAGTATACAAAAGCGCCCAGAGCCAGACTTTTCTTGGAGTGCGTGGATCAGCAATGTAATGCGGGAAATTTGCAGCTCGTAATATACGAGCACGAGAAAGTGGATGATGTGTCAGGGAAGAAAATGAATGCACATAATACGTGTCCGACGCTCGGAGAAGCGCGTCGTTCTTTACTCTTTGCGACTGGACTTTTTCAAAAAATATACTTACAAGGTAGTTTATTCTTGTTTAGTAGTGCTCGACAGAGTCCGCATATTTTTCTGCGAGCTATGCCACTCTACACTGCGACGTCGCTGTGCCTCGAGCGCCACATTTATTGCATTTATTCAACGTGACTCGAAGTATTTTTATACCCACTCGAAAGTAAAATGAGTTGCGCAGCGGCAAAAACTAGCTTCGGTTTATCCAAGATATTCCTGGACTTGGCCCCGTGTGGATTTCTCGTTATCTCGAATCGACAACTGCATAGCAATCGATGCCCTCTAGGATTATAATTAGCCGTATCCGCAATTACTTAGGCTTATGTGGCACTAGCTAAAAAAAAGATACGATTTGTTTCGATCACCACAGTCTCAATTACTATAGAGCCCCGAAGATAGTCTCGGTTGGTGATTAGGTATATTCAAGCGGCTGTTGCGGAATTATTATATAGCCTTCGAGTGCTTCCGACCGCTAGCGAAATACATCGAAGTAACGGTTTCATGAAAGTGTCCCGTGTAAAAGTAGTTGTGCGAAAATTTTTTCGTAATGAGGAAACGATAACATTTTTGCAGGAGCCGGAGCGTAACGCAATCAGAATTATGGAAGCAAACCCGAGCGTCCACAAATCGTAATGTGTACGCGTGCGTGTATATTAAATGTGTGCTGCATCTGACGCTGTTGAGTTTGGACGCGGCGATCTGGCGCGGTGGTGGTGAGGAGGGGGCATAGGCGGGAGGGGAGGAGAAGGAGGAGAGCAGCCGGAGACAAGGGACACCTTGTTATGAGCTGTGACCTTATCTCGTCGAGCATTTTCCCTCGTGCGCGCGAATCGTTGCGCAGAACGTCCCGCGCGTAAGGCTTATCTCAAACGCAGCTTGTGATGCACACACACATACACATACTGCATACCATAATTTGCTTTCTCTCTCTCTCTCTCTTTATCGAACTGAACTAATGGCCTATACCGAGCCGATAAGATAATATTACACGTGAGCACATAGGCGTACGCACACACCTCGATGACGTTTTTACGCCGTTTTTTGCAGTGTGGCTTTGTGACGAAAAAAGCCACAGCTATGTGCGATACTTTTGTTCGCGCGCACGCTACGTTGTATATATTTGCGCGCTCACAGTTCGCAGAGCACAGGTCGAGCGATCGATTATTTATTTTACCTTAAGACCGACTGTTGCCGGATTGTCGACAAAGATACGACACGCGAGCGCATTTCCATTGAACTATAGCTGCAATCGGAAGCAATTGCTGGCCCGGCGAGTGCATTGCACCGCGCGCTTCGAATATTATCGCGCTTATGCGATTCATTGTGAGTTTCCCTTTCAGTGACTACACAAAACAAAGTCGCACTTTTGATGGAAATACCTCGTTATTATGTGTACTGTGTAATGTAAACGCGCAATAAGTGTCCCTACGCGTGTAAGCCGAGGCCGTATAAATCGGTTTTCGAAAATCAACGCAGCACTTGCTGTCGTTATTATTCTTGATGGTGCATCAAATGAAATTTACTGCTTATTTAACGCTCGCAGTATTTCGAATTATCGGAGCCACTATTCGCGCGCTAAATGGGTAGCGAGTGCGATCAACTGCGTTACTGCGTTCCTACTACCTATACGGAGTTAACATTATCGCATCGTTGAAATTTAATTCTGCGTTGGCTGTTGCGGCGTTCACTGTGCGCCCGCAACACGTGAACGATATGAACGATACCATCGCCCGATGCTTTCGAATGGTGAAAAATTTTTAAAAAGCGGAATCAATTCATAAAGCTAATATGAGACTGACGCAAGGAAGATGTACCTATACTAGGTATACTATATAGTCGAAGATGTGTAGAGCCTAGCTTTAAAAAAAAAACAAATGTATACGGCAGAGTATCTTCGTGGTATTCCACATGCATATGCAGTGACATTTTTTTTATACGCCCGCACGTCTCGAGGCAAATCAAAAGATGTAGCGAGACTTTATTAACCTCTGTCTTCTCCAAGGACTCGCACTCTGAGAAAGAGACCCGTGCCGCGCCGATACATTTTCCGTCGAGCTTGGATATTCAAGCTTCATTGATTTTTCCTTGTGTACGCACACGAAGCTTTGGCTTGCCTTTTTCCAGGACCGAATGGATACTCATTTATTTATTTATTGGTCTGTAAACTTGAATACGCACGCACTCGTATATATAAATACAAGAGGGCGAATCGAGGAAAAAATGTTGACTGGATTTTTTTTTCGAAAGTAAATAGAGGAAAAGAGAGAAAGCAAAACAACTTTTCGTTCTTTGAGCCGTGCACGCGTATACAGGCATATAATATAATATACATGAATACATATATGCATACATTTGAATCTTTTGAAAAATCCTTCCACAAAATGCAAATCTTAGCTTAGCCAAACCAGAATAGCAAGAGCGTCCAGCAGCTCAGATCTACATAGAGCACTAGAGATCTAAAATTCGTAACAATATATACTGCTGACTGTATCTGTTCCACACGGAAGCACGCCTTGGATTTTGTGCTCAAGAGTAGCAGTGGCTAGCCATCGGTCAGGCCGACGGGGATATATAGCTGCGCTGCTGCTGGCTCTTCATCTAGCTTTACGCGGTTAGTGTGAATGGGACTGGAGATAGCGGTGAACCCGTGGCTGCTCGCGCCGAGTTACTCTGCTGACCTATGTCACGTCGCGATAACGTAACGAATAACCTTGCCTCGGCTCGAGCGCCCCATCCGCCTCTCGCTCGAGCCAATACACGCGCATACACACGTTATAATACCTGCGCATCTTTACGCGTTCAACGTGCAGTGTAGTCGAGCTCGCACATTTTCATACTTTTGCAGCCACACAATCGTTCACTGTATTAACTTGTAAATTTCCATCTTTTGTGCGCTGATTAATGAATACGAAAACCCATTGGAAATTCGTGGCCTGATGAATCGCCAACGCACGAGGATAAATAAGTGCGCGAGCTTGTATTGTTAAAGCGTGTCTGGATGTTAATCTACCGTATAAATATTCATTTGTGCGATTGCGGTGTTGATCGTTCCTGCCCAAACATGCGGTTATTTTTCATTTAGCTCCACTTTCGATCTATGTGCACACGAGTGATATGCAGATAAGTTAAATAATCCACAAGCCGCCAAAGGTGCCATGTTCGTATACAGAAAGCGCTTATAGTTTGTTAGCAACTACTCTTTTTTTATTTATTTTTTTTAATTTTCGAGCCAAAATATCGCATCAATGTTCATGCAGCTTTTGTGCACAATATACGAAATAATGCTTTTTAGCATTGAACAGCACGTAAAAAGTTGGTAATCCTTGAAATTTTTTGGAGTAAGGTTAAAATAAAATTAAAAAACCCCATGCCCTATCACACATCTTTTACTTGTATACGTTGAGATATAGTGAAATTGATTTATGTTAAGGGGATTCACTAGTGTTAAAATCTGAAATGATAATAGGTGTAAAATAATGCATCAATCGAGTTTCAACAAGTATAGAAATTATCCGTGTTTTTTTGCTTCATTTTGAATGCAAAAAACCACTATAGACCCCTAGTATATTAATTTAACCGTGAAGACCATTAAAACAAGTTTTCAGCTTTGTTAAATACTTACCGCAGGATTCTCGCGTTCGCGAGTTTTTAACCAATTCTTATGGTTGACGGCTTAAACTCTTTGTAAAAATATTTTCCTCCTCTTAAGTGTAACAGAATTTTGAAAAATGTCATAAGACCATTTGTATTTGCATTTTACAATGTAATATAAGCATTTATATGTATACAATTTCAGTATCTTTTGTTTTTTTTACATTTATAGCCATACAAATGTTCCTATGATATTTTGCAAAATTCTGTTAATTGTTGTTGAGTGGAGGAGAATACTTTTACAAAGAGTTTAAGCCGTCAACTATAAAAATTCATTGAAAACTCACTTAAGCATCCAGCGGTAAGTATGTATCGTAGCTAAAAACTTGTTTTAGTGGTCATGACATTTAAATTGATATGCTAGGGGTCCATTATGGTTTTTTGCATTCAAAACAAAGCAAAAAAATATGTGGGTCAAAATAATACTTTTTTACAAAACCGTGCGCACGTATGTCACCGATCTTGACGCGCTTTTGGTATGTTATAGTACATGGTAAAAAGATCTTAAAAACCAAATTTTAGACCCCCTCCCCCCTCCTGCCCCCCACTTCCGGTATGAACGTCCATTTTCGATCTATATTTTTTTCTGAAGGCCTGAAGCAATTAAAAAATCTGAAAAAATTCGTAAAAATACTTTTTAACAATCCAAACAATCTTGAATTTTTTCAGA
>CACVKI010139277.1:0-13605 GCA_902732785.1 Trichogramma evanescens
TTCGTAAGAACGACTCTCTAGGCACAATGTTATTTCTTTGATAAAATTATAATGAGAAAGCTAGAATTTTCGGCCAAAAAGTATTACGATTTCTTGCCACATCGTTTAATACGCAACGCTTGAAGTATCTTTGGGGAATTGCAATATTTTTCATTTTAAAAATTGGGTTATTTTACGATATCTCTGTCAATTTTCATCTGATCATTATGAAATTTTCTGTGAACGCGTTTAAGCGCACAAGCATTTCATGAGAACGACTATCTAGGCGTAATGTAATTTTTTTGATTGGATTATTATTAGAAAGCTAGAATTTTCGGCCAAAAAGTATTACGATTTCTTGACACATCGTTACGTACGCAACGCTTGACCTATCTTTGGGGAATTGCAATATTTTTCATTTTAAAAATTGTGTTATTTTACGATAACGCCGTCAATTTTCATCCGATCATTATGAAATGTGCTGTGGACGCATATTAGCGCACAAGCATTTCGTAAGAACGACTATCTAGGCGTAATGTTATTTTTCTGATTGGATTATGATTAGAAAGCTAGAATTTTCGGCCAAAAAGTATTACGATTTCTTGCCACATCGTTACATACGCAACGCTTGACCTATATTTGGGGAATTGCAACATTTTTCAATTTAAAAATTGTTTTATTTTACGATAACTCTGTCAATTTTCATCCGATCTTCATGAAATTTTCTGTGAACACGTAACAAAGCTCTAGAAATCAGAAACAAATACGATTTAGACGAAAAGTCAACGCTTTGATAGGAAAATATTTTGAAAACCAAGGTTTCATACGCATTGCTTAGCTAATATTTGAACAACTGGAATATTTTGAATTTTTAAAATTGTGTCCTCACGTTTTAACTTCGTTAATTTATTTGGAACTTTGACAAAAATGCAGAAAAAATACGTATAATTGCTGACAAAATATGTTATGGAACGTATCTATTGGTGGACTCTCTATTTGAACTACAGATTATATCTACAAAATGACAAATGCAGCATGAAAATATGACGTGATCTCTCTTGCGCAACCTTAGCCTGGTCGCGCCCCAATTTCTGACAACGAAATATTTTGATTTTTTTTAAATGTGCAATATCTTCCTAACTATGTTCATTTTCATTAGATATGCATGAAATTTGCTGTGAAAACAAAAAATAATAGTAGGAAGCAAAGTACACAATGCGATTGATACATTTCAAACTGCTCGCAATATATTTAAAAAAATCTTTCATTTTAACCGGAATATATCACGATCGCTAAACACGCCTTCACAGATGCGCTCACTCATATTTACAACGCCAAAATTGTAATGAATTGTGATACTTTTGTTAATTTGTATTGGGTCGACGTGAAATTAACATAGATCCTGCTCTTATTTACGAGAAAGAAGCAAATTACACAATGCGATAGATACATTTCAAATTGCTCGCATCATTTAAAAAAATCCATCCATTTGAGCCGACAAATATTACGTTTGATTTTGTCTTTGTGAAATTGCACTAGAAAGAAGCAATTAGTATTGCATGTAAATGAGGCTTTTAAATGCCTCGCAAAATTTTCATGAGCCCATGGGTCCTAGTGAAATTTCATGAAAATGTTTTTGGTAACAGATTTTTACTTTCTGAACAATAATATCGAAAGCGTGACTTGATTTTACGAGTTGTTTCCGATAAAAAAATATTAAAGTCTCGAATTCGTATGTTGGTCCGACTTAACCCTTAATAAGCCGTACGTGGAGGCATGGAGCTGTTTTGCATAGCCGATTCTTTTCGCAACATGGAGATGATGAAAAATTATAAATACCGACTCGAAAATCGAAATATTTTCGATGAAGGTTATTGCAGTAAGGCCTGAGCTTACAAAATATGGAGTAATTATTGATTGAAATTAATATAATACTGCAATGAAAATTACACGAGCGCTTTTTTACGGAATTGAGAATTTGTTGTTGAAAAATAAATTGGTTTTTTATCGTATTATGAGCTATGTTTCTTGATGAATCGTCAATAAATATTAGATACATTGTTCGATTTTCAAGTTTATCTCATCATCGTAATCAAACAGCGCAGAACGACTCATTTCTGTGATGGAGCGCTTGTGTAATTTTCATTGGAGTAGTTTATCAATTTCAATCGATAATTTATTTTATATTTTATAAGCCCAGGCCTTATTGCAATAACCTATACCGAAAATATTTCATTTTTTCGGTCCGTACTTATAATTTCTCATTATTTCTATGTTGCAAAAAGCATCAGCTATGCCGATCATATACATAAGTGATATAGACTGCGGGTCCCTTGCAACGGAGTGGCTCTCGGAGCGAGAGAGAAAGAATACGTAAAGTTCTAGTTTCGTATCTTTCTATCTCATTAGATGCGATCACGCATGCATAGCAGCTGAATGAGATAGAAAGAGAGGAGACTAGAACTTAACGTTTTCTTTCTTTCTCGTTTCGAGCTTTACTACGTTGCAAGGGACCTGCTGTCTATATCTTTTATTTCTATGATGCCGAACAGCTGCATGCCTCGCTGAGCGGCCGTTTCAGGGTTATGTCGAACCAACATACAAACCCGAGGCTTTGATATTTTTTTTTTGAAACGGCTCGTCAGATCGTTCCGTGCTCTTGATATTTTTTTTCAGGAGGTCCAAATCTATTACTTAAAAAATTTCCATGCAATTTGACTGGGACCCACGCGCCTATGTTAACTTTGCGGGGTCCTTTTTTATTAAAAAATTGTCGGAGTTCATCAAAGGTGTATGAGAAGTTAAAAATAGAGATCATACATATAGAGAGAGATGATCAAAACTTCGTTTGCATAACCTAAACTACTCCTAAAAATTTTTATCATAATTGATCAAACCACTTTTAATTATTTTTAATCATTCTTTTCAGAAATTTATTTCCAATAGATGATAAGAAAGATTTCTTCTTTTTCGTGGCATGAACTTGAATTATAATAATAAAATGTGTGCTGTGGTGATAATGAAACTCTTATCGTGGGTCAATGTAGTATTACCCCATGTCGATAAAAATGAAGTACCTTGACTTGGTTACTGTGAAAATAGATATCAAGAGAAATTTTCAAGAAAAGTTTAAAATTTCATAAATTATTAAACAATACCGAAATGTATCTTGTATTCGAAATACCTTGGCAATGATTATTTCTTAATCAAAGCTTTAGAATAATATTATGGAGATAAAAACGGTTTGTATTATAGGTAGGAACGAACCCCTTTATTTATTTATAAAATCTAATGTCGGGTAGGTTTTTATACGATACACTTTTCAACTTGCAGAGAGGCAAGAAGTAATTTATCAAATATAAAAATCCCAAATTGTCACAGCTTTTCATCAAACTTCGATAAAATGACAAGTTGGCATGGAATTTTGTTGATACACTATTTACTGATCGAACTCGAGGCGGTGGCACGGTTATCAAGGTTGTCCTCGGTACTCGAGCTCACGTTTTTCCTCTTATACCCGGAACTGCCAGTGAAGCATACAGACAGACGCGCGTCGGCCCAGAGGATGTGCGCCCAGCACATACACGGATATATACTTATATAGATAAACTAATGGCGTTGCAGCCAGAAGCAGCAGCAGAGGGAGTAATGCGCGCTAGCGCGGACAAACGTGATTTGCGCGAGAAACGAACTGCCGTGCTATGTTAGGTACGTTGAGTCGCACCTCTCAAACAAAATTAGAGCTAACGGCCGGGGCTTGCGTGTAGTTGAGCGCGCGCGAAAGAGAGAGAGCTTTTATTAGGACTCGAAATAAAAATGAGCTACGTGCGTCGAAATGCAATGCGATGGGTTTGTTATATACGGAATCGCAATCGGCCGACTCAATTTTCGCGAGTCTTATTTTTTTATTTATCTGTTTTGACAAGAGAGAGAGAGGCACAGAAAGAGAGGAATCTGGTACGTAAATCAGCGAACTGAATGACAAATAAAGGCAGCGGGCAATTTCAATTTTATTAGTCTCAATTCCACTCGTCCGGGCAACTCTGAAATGATGGTAAAAAAAAAGTTACTAAAGGACACGCGCGTGCGTGGCAGAATAAAAGAAAACAAGGATATAGACAAAAAGATAAAGAGGTTTATAAAAAAGGGAGAGGGAGAGAGAGAGAGACAGAGAGACAGAGGGCAAAAAAAGAGAGGAAGGAAAAAAACACAGAACGAGTAAAATACTTACATATAAGGAGATGAAGAAAAAGTAAAGAGGGCAATGTGCAGACGAGGATAACGGAGCTTTGCTCTTTCAAGTAATAGCTCCGGAAACTACACTTACTTTGAGTTCCGGTACCTTGAGCTTTACCTATATACTACTATATATACGTACACACCAGCGTACGTACACCTTTTCGTATTCGCTTGCTACCACCACCGGTTTCTCTCTGCTGCACTATACCACTGACCTTTTTCCTTATATTCTGTGCTCAACACCTCTTTAGACTTCTCTCACTGTTCTCGCTCTCTTCCTTACGGCGGTATACCCGACGACTATGCGTCGACTCTAATGCTAAATATATACGCTACGAGCTCTGCACTTTTAGCTCTTTTCTGACCCATAATACTCGCGGAAAGAACAACGCGGCCATTTTACTTCATTCGCCCATATCCGATGCTCATGAATTTTTCCTCATTATCGGATCGAAGAAGAGAGGAATCAAAAAAAAAAAAACAAAAAAAAATAAAGATGGGAACTGCCTTAGCAGGTTTATAGAAAAAGGAAGTCCGAAAAAAGTGATACGGACTTGCGAGCGTGACGCAGTTTTCGTACGCGCGCACTCCCTTAATGGCACGCTCTGGAGAGATCCGTTAGTGCTTTATACTATTCCACGCGATTAGGCATTTTAATCGATCGGCAGTAAGGTAAGGTATTTTTCCAAAGAGCTTTTTCACACACTCGCATACACACAGACACACACTTGCCTCGCGCATATCAGGCGCTGATTGAGCGAAAAGTTGTCTGGGGTAAAATCGCAGCAAGTTTCCTCTAGGGCTAAAGCATTGTGAGTAAGCATGTGAAATCGAAATGGTACTAAAAGGAGGGAACGGAAGCGCTCGAGGCTCTTTTCCTTTTTATCTCTATGTCTCTCGTTCAAACGCACACACGCGCTGCTGCTTGCCTACAAGCCTATGATTAATGGCTATTTTTTTTTTTGTAAATTTTTTTGTTTTTTTTTTTCGCAACAATTTCCTGGACTATTGTTTTTGGAGTTTAAAATGTGTAAGTAAAAATTTTAAAAATACTGTAAGTAAGTGAGCCTTTGAAAAGGAATCGCACCATTCGAGTGAATTGAAAATTCATCAAAGAAACTTTTTTGTGCAAAGCACGAACTCTTTTACGGGAAAAAGTTCTCATATGAATGCAACGATCTATAAACTAGGAGTGTGCGGGTACCCGAAAAATCGAGCTACCCGACATTTTTACTCGACCCGTCGGGTTCGGGTCGGGCTCGAGTCGGGTCGGGCAGCCCAAAATTTTTGGGCTTACCCGAGCAAAAAACCCGACCCGACCCGACCCGAATATTCCGGGTACCCACACACCCCTACTATGAACCCAGTAATAAAAGATTTATACGTTGAATTAAATTCCAGACGAATCGATGTCCTTTTTTTTTAATCATTCATCTTATCGTGTATATTATAATCCACGTAAACTTGCACAAGTTATTTATTTCAAATCGTACATAATAATCTATCCAAGCGATTGTCGTGCAATCCAGACCGCAAATTGGAAATTTAAAAAAATCTGTCGAAGAGCACGGATGCGATGTGCGACTGTCGGTTGCAACGCGTAAAACACAAACGCGAAAAAGTGAAAAAATCACTTGGGTAATTTTGCAACTAATCGAGGACGCGCGCCGAAAGCTCCGCAAGTAGTAGACGATATATTATATCCGCGCCGACACCCACAAGTACTACTAGACGCAGCTGCAGTAATCAGACACGCGTATAAGCCTCGTACGCGAGGCGTTGCAATTTCTCATCTTTTTTTATAGGCCCTTGGCGTGTTATGTATATATGTGTGTATGTGCGCGCTGCCTATGCAATATATAGAGGCGCGCTCGGCTTGGTTTTTCGCTCTCTCTCTCTCTCTCTCTCTTTCATTCTCATTCTCTCGCGGGCACGTACTACTAACGTCTGCCTCGTACAGCGCGGAGCTATGCATGTGCGGCTGGTGGCTTCCGCTTCACGCTCCGTCCAAAATTCCCTGTAACGTGCGGCGGCGTCGGCGGCTATATTCGCTTATATGGGAAAGCTACCAAAACTCCCTCTTGCTTCCTGCATATACATACACACACACACACTCGTTTGCATGGATAAGTGTGTTTGTGTGTGTGTACATGTATGCAGGGCTCCTCCACGCGCGAGCTTGCGTTAGGAGCCTCTCTTTCTCTCGCCCGCGCTGACTCGCAAGCTCTCTCTCTCTCTCTCTCTCTTTCTCGTGCACTTGCCATCAGTCTTTCTCGCTTTCCTCGCGGACGATGAGGGTGTGTATGTATGTGTGTGTGCGTGCACTGGCTCAGCCTCTATCCCTCTCGCTCTCTTGCACAGTACAGCTTTCGCTTTACGTGGAAGAGTCAAGCGAGCGAGCAAGCAAGCCCGGCACCCACCCACTCACCTACTCGCTTGCTTGCTCGGGATATAATACGATTCGAAATTAAACTTCCAAGGCACGCCTGGCATCCGAATAATGCGCGAGAGCTAGCAGCAGCAAGCGAGCGAGCGAGCGAGCGAGAGAGCACCCGCGCGGCTGCCTAAAACAGTAAAGATATTACGTATTATTACAACATGCCATTGTACGCATTTGCTTCTTCTGCGCTGGCTGCGCCGTGGGCCGAGCGAGCGCGCAAATAAATATGTATATACATAGATAGTCCAGCGTGAACGCGCCCGGCCGAGGGTAAAAGTAGATGCGCGCAAGACAGATACTACGGTGCTGTGTGCGCGCGGAGGAACGAAGAAAAAGTGGCGCTCGACAAGCCAGCGAGCAAGCCACCACCCGCTAGCTAGCTCTGCTGGAAAAATTTCGTATCTGTATAGAGGGATGCTCGGTAGAGCTCTTTTTGCTTGTACAAGCGGAACAAAGATTTGACCTTTTGTCGGGAGGGAAACTGCATTTACGCGCGCGGCGTTGACGGCACTGCCGTTACGCGATAGTCGCCTTCTTTTCTTTTTTCTCTCCACCTTTCTCTCTCTCTCTCTCTCTCTCTCTCTCTCTCTCTTTCGAGTCAATTTTCTTCATCGAGTCAACTGTACGTGAAGGATGAACTCGATATTTTTATTAAACTAGACTGTGATTATTTTTCAGGTATATTAAATAATGACAAAAGCTCGATCGAACTTTCACGGGTCCCGACGTTCGAGTAATAAACCAATATTTCATTTCTATAATCGCGAATAGCTCGAAAAATTTCGAGCATAACCAACCCGCGTACAAACTCATAGATTCGAGCTTGTCGCTATGTCTGACCGCTGCACAAGCTTAACTACTTGTTACCGAGCACGCGCGCCTCGGCTTCTTATTTTTTTGCACTTAGGGGGATCCCTTATTATGAAATATTCCACCGAGCGGCCGCATAATCATGATACATTAGCACAATTTGTAGTAATTATGCAGAGCAAAAAGTCCGTGCACGGTCGCGAGTAACACAATAGTGATTAATAAAATGTGCTGCACACGCCTGCGAACGTAAAAGTTGTATAATTCGAAGGTCATGAATTTTTTTTTTCACTCGCGCGCGACCAAGCAAGTTTTTAAATGGTCGTAATAAGAAAGTATTAAAATATTCATTAATAATGACCTTACTAGGCTAAAGTTTTTTTAACTCGCAAATGAATTAATGGAATTTTGCTTGGACGAATGTTATTCGCGAAGTATTGTAATGTATAGTATTAAGCACATACTGTAAGGCAAATTTCTAATTCCTTTTCTAAAATTGCTTTTACTTAATGCCAAAACTTTGTATTTTCTCTTTTGGTTTTCAAAAATTCGGTCATTCGCCATCTAGTTGTAGCTCTAAGTTATTAAGTACCTAATATATACTGAATTTTCAACACGCTTACCTTAGTTCACAGTAAATTAAATTTTTGTATTTTTGAAGCATAACGTGTTACTTTAATGCTGGTATTGAGATTAAGTTTTTTTTAAATAACAGCAGTATTCAAGTCTTTACTTAAAAATTTACGTATTGATCAAGTTTAAATGTGCCGCTTAATTATTTTAATTTAAATATTAGAACCACTTCATTAATTTTAACATTGGTACTTTTCTTTTTCACCTAAAAGTACTTGAAATTCGCCAATAATTTTTGCAGTATAAAATAGCTGCTGCAGACGCTGAATGATTTGTGATTTGGTTTACATCGACACTTCCGGGGTTGAACTCTGATGCAGCAATGCAATACTATGCTCGAAGGCGAGAATGAGGCACTCCTGGAATTTCATCGATCGTTACAGTGACATACTGCCTGGCTGTCCAGAAGCTCGTGCGTCTGATCGATGGTGGCACGCGAACACGAACAATTTAGTAATTCCAACGTTGCTCGATCTTCGAAATCAGAATGACGGTAATATAAATAATATATGTACGCGATGGAGCAAAGTGATGCATAGCGCATTTTCAAGGTCGTAAGAGCGAGTATTTTGAATCAATTTTAGTTTGGCGCGCTGCTACAAGTTTAATTGCGAGTGTGCGAGTAAACTAAATTCTCCATAATAACTATACAAACTCTTAATAATGCAACAAGTGCTTTTATCGCTTCAATAATGCATAACTGCATACGTTTCCTGTTAATTATAGTACTGTAAATTTTACGAAAGCTCGACTCGTTATGAGCGGAAATTCTAACGAAAATTTCAATAGCAAGAACGATTTAGAAAAAAAAGATAAATAAATGATGAAATTTAAAAAATGTTCCTTTGTTGTAGGAGTGCAATAAATTTTCGAAAACGTATACATATACGTATAATTTATTGCTTACTCTGAACAATAGTGTTAACTATACATTTTACCAAAATAGAGAACGTACACGAACATTTTTATGTTCGTAATATTTTTTCTAGCTCACCCAACTTCGTTTCATACATACGTATGCATTTATATACATATTCAGCCGAATGCACGATAGAAAAAAACGAAAGGAAAATGGCAAAAAGTACAAAAGTCACCGCGCTCAGTGACGAAGCGCAAGAGAAATAACAACAACGCAAAAGTAAGGATCCCAAGAACGCCCGAAAAGATAAACAGTTAAAATAATGGTGTACATATAAGAAGAAAAATAGAACATCAAAAGTATGGAGTAGTGCAGCAGTGTCAGCGAGCTGCGTTACCGCTGAAAGCGTATAACTCCACCCTCTTCATCTTCCTATCTCTCTTTCCTTGTCTCGCTTCTCCACTTTTGATTCTGCACTGTCTTCGAAGAATGAACAAATTAACTTTCGATGGGGAGCAATTTAAGTTTTGTAACGAGTGGCGCCTTATACGGTGTGTATAAGGCTGTATACCTTACTGAATACATATATACGTATATGCGTGAGGCGCGTGGCACGTTCACACAGAGACGCGCAGACACAGACGCGCGCAAAGCCATAAGAACAGCCGAAGAAGATTGGGAAAAGGAGAAGGAAGAAGCTGCAAGCGGCCTGGCACGACGGGGGAATAAGATGATGTAAAATTGACCGTGGGTTTGCCTCGAAGCTTTCGCGTACTTTACTTCTGTAGTATGCAGTACCAGTGTCTGTATTTGTGTGTGTGTATATATGTCTGTAGATGTGGGTGTGTGTGCGTTGGAGTATCATGCCTCAAGCTCATCAGGAAGAGGTTCTTTCGTGAATTAAATTTTCCCCGACGCACGAGAGGGAGAGAGAGAGAGAGAGAGAGAGAGAAGCTCTGCGGCTGGCTTCTCGTTTATGCTGCATTAACTTTTAATTTGCTAAGCGTCACCTGAAAACAAGACTTATATCCTACTTTTTAATAGTAGTGAGTAGTAGTATAGTAGTAATAGTAGTAGCAGTAGCAGTAGACATTATCAGTATATGTACGCGAGGAGAGGATCCGGTTGACTTTTCCAACCGATCGATACTTCCGCGTGCAATCTACTCTCTCTCTCTCTCTCTCTCAGCTGCGTGGCAGATTGTGTTGATTTTTTTGGTCGTTGTTTTTTCTCCCTCTCCCGCGTTCGTTTATTTTTGTCCTCTTCGATACCAATACCCATATACGGTATCGTCGCTGGGACGTATTCATTGAATTGACGTATTTTTACGTGCAGCGTGTGTATGCAGTTTCCTTCAATTACCGATAAAAGAAACGTCGTCGCTGTACCGCCGCCGCCGAGGGGGTAAATTCGGTGGAAATAGGAAAAAAAAGGGCACGAACGATCTCGATTCGAACTCCGAAGAGAGATCGAACGTCAACGCGCGCGATCGTCTCCGACTTTCTACTTTTTTTCTTTCTCTCTCTCCCACTCTCTTATCCTAGGCCCTTGTCGAATACGTTTGCATGTTTACGTATACGATGTATATACGGTATATATTTATAGCGGCACAGAAACCGAATACACCGTATGGACTTGATTGTTCAAGTCCGCTATACGATGTCTATTTCACTATATTCGCTCGCTCTCGGGACAGGCTGCACTACCACTCGGTTTTCTTTTCTTTATGTGTACGTGTGCATATGTATACTGGCGCAGACGTATACTCGGTATACATGTATCAGTGAACGACGAACTATCTTCCAGGCAGCTTCGTCGATGCCTAAGAGTCAACATCTCTCGTCATGAAGCTATACGTACACGAAGCATCGGGTCTTGTCCCTGACGGCAAGCTTATTGCCCTGTTGCAGTTTTTTTTACCTTCTCTCTCTTTCTCTTCCCTATCTCATTTTTTTCCTTGCTCCTGGTCTCCACATGTAAGTATATAAATTCGGGAAGGATTTTCGAAGATCGATCTTCTCGCAATACCATCGAGCGCGGTATACGGCACAGAGAGTGTGTAAAGTACAGAGTTTGTTTACGCGCAGAGATTGAATCGTGAATAAAAAAAAATTCTAGTTTGCTCGAGCTGCTTGCGCGCCGCCGATCTCGCGTACTAGTTCTTGCTTCATTATTATTGTTTACGTTACAGGTACGGATTTTGGTTCGAAGATAATCGGTACGTGACGCGCGATGGCGTGGCGCGACAACCGCACGGAAACTATTCGCGCGTCCCCTGCAAATCTAGCCCAAGTGCGCGTATTCGGCAGTGCGTATACAAGTGCCATGGACGGTCAGTTGAAGCGTCTGTAGCCGATCGAGAACAAGAAATCGCCGCGCGCACGTCAGATGCAAACGAATCGCGGGGGCCAATTATCAGTCGAGCAATTCGCCAACACACTCGGTCATCGGTGTATGTGTGTATATTACATACTAACATTTTGCTTATATACCAAGTCTTGCTTGATTCGACTTGCACACAGTTGGCCGCGCGTATAGCAGGCAGTTCCGGTTCCAGAAGCAGCAGCATATATACTGATACAGCACCGACTTGTACACGTCATTTGCAGATATTGTACGTGTGCACGAGTGAAAAGCGCGCAAGCTCGTCCTTACATTATTATTATTATATTCTCTGCGGCCATCCACTTGCCTCTCCCCTCTCGCCTCCTAGGCCGTATAACCCGCTTACGAGTTTTCATTTCCGAGACGTTATGATACTTGGAGCGAGCACATAGGCATGTATCGTTGCCGTACAGTGTTTGTGAAAATTGGCTGATAATACAGCGAAGCTTAATTCAATTGGTAATAATATTTAATAAGGAAGACGGACGAAGCTCGTAATTTTTGAGTTTATATACCACCTTGGTCGCGTTCGATAAAGCAAAGAAAAAACCCCGCAGTGCTTAATCAAGTATTTGTTCTTGCGTTGCTATATATACCGAGAGCAGCTGCATATTTAATTTAGAATCAAAGCGAAACTCGTGCTATACGTTCGTACGAACGAAATTTTATTTCTCTCGATTTTCTATTATATACACGCTCTTTTGCTCGCTACTACTATATGGCTCGCGTAACTCCGTTATTATTTTTTATCTTCATTTTTTTGTTTCGCTGTGTTTTTCGTGTGCAAGGAGCAACGCGCGGGCACATTTATGCAGTACGTGTGCAGGCGCGCTCGGTCGCAAGCTGCAGCAGCACACACAACCCCATTATACAGATTTTCTCGCAGTGCTAGCTCTTGCGCGCAACAGCAGCAACAGCAGATCCTTTCGTTCTGCGTTAGTACAGAGTAGCTGCGCACGTTATATCGCGCGAAATACATAGAGAGAGAGAGAGAGAGAGAGAGAGAGAGAGAGAGAGAGAGAGAAGCACACAAACAAAATCAAAGTTGGAGCTGGCACCGTGCGCTAAAAAAAAAGTCGGTAATACGGTATGTATATGTTAGTAGCTTAACAACGGAGCAGAAGCAGCTGCAAGTAGCTCTCCTCTGTGCATCGCGCGAGAGAGAGAGAAAGAGGGAGGATACGTACGTGACGGTCTTGCTGTGTACAAGACATATATACCACGGCTCTTTAAGGATCTTCGCGAGCGCAAGGACTATTCGGCTGACTCTGTGTGTGTGTGCCCGTAAAAATCCTCGCTTGCTGTATATAGCGGCTACCACTACTGCATCTCATTCCGCAACTGGGTCTCGGGCGAAAGAAGGACATATGCAGCAGCAGCTATGTGTATAATATATAGCACCACCGATGCACGCTCTCTTTTTCGCGCTCGCAGCTCGCGTTTAACAATTCGCAACGCGCCTTCGCGTTAACGACGTTGCACGAGCGCGACACACAACAACACTGCAAAAAGAGAAAGAGAGGGAAACTTGTAGAAACTTATAACGAGAAAATAATGAAGCCGGTTCACCAGGACTACTTAGAATGCGAACCGACGCATGTCTTTGTCTTTCTCGCTTTCTCTTCCTCTTCTCTTTCCCTCTTGTACCCCCGTTCTCGACGCCTTTTTTCTTCTTTCGTTTCTGCTACTCCCGCGTGTTGCTGTTGCTGCTGCTGCGATCTCGCGCGTTTGCTCGATTTTCCCCCGTGCAACGAGAATCGCGTTCCATGCCGCGCGTTATCTTTTTGACACATATCAGTCCACTGATGCTCGCCTTATCGCGGTATTATAAAATGTATACTTCGCGTGAAACATACGCGAAGCTAATTAAATGATAAAATTTTAATCTTTTTATTTATGTACGTTAGACCGGTTCGTTTTGGAAAAATTTCTTTTAATTTTGGGAGCACCGGCAGAATCCTTTAGTTAAACTAAAAACATGAAGTTTGCCGTCTAGCTGGTGTCGCTAGGTGCCCTGAATAGCTGTCGATAGCTTTTTGAAGTTTAAAAACGTGGTGCAAAAATTCGACAGCATCGCTAAATAAGATTTAAATTGACTACTGTGTTCTGAGGGTAAAATCAATATTAACAAGACGTTTTCTTACGTAATTTTTTGTGCAAAATCAATCCCCGTCGTTATTTTTGACCTAGGAGTACGATAACATTGAAAAAAATGCACTTTTTCGATATTTTTTTTTCATAAATTTCGAAAAGTTCATGT
>CACVKI010139278.1:0-19120 GCA_902732785.1 Trichogramma evanescens
CTCAACTGTCCACTTTGGCTGGACTGACGTATACAATTTTTTTCAGTCTGCAGTAAACATTGGGAACTCAATATGTTAGTTGCAAGAACAAAATTCGTTTATTTACCTCAACCGAAATTTTTTAGTTACAACAACTATTTTCTCGGTTAGGACAACAAAAGTCCATTTTGTTGTAGCAACCGGGGAAAATAGTTGTCGTAACTAAAATATTTCAGTTGTGGTAACAAAAACGAATTTTGTTGTTATAACTAACGTTTTTGTACCGTTTACTGAGCTTTTTTTCCGTGAAGCCAAATAATAGTATTGTATTTTAAAAAGTTTTAAATGGTCATATATTGGTTTATTCATGTTGAGCATTTCTTCTGAGTAATAAATGACAATGAAAATTCTAATGAACAGTTCATATGATACAAAATAATTTCCAATAAAGGTTCCTAAATTTGATAATTTAAATTTGATCAAATCTTAAAATTTTGTATAAATTAGCTCTCAAATTATTTAAGTGTTTCTAATTGCAACCAAATTAAAGATCTTTAGAAGTACCATCAACGTATCCATTTGCTTGACTATTTAAGAATTTTTTAAAAGCAATAATATCAAAAATGATTTGGTGAATTTTTTGGAAGTTTATGCTTTAATTCCATGAAAAATGAATTTCTAAGTCTTTTGAAGTTACCACATAGCAATGGGAGTACTAATTAATTTTTATAATCTTTACAATTATATATTTGATAGGCATTATAATATTAACCCATAAAAAGTAATATTATATTTTATACGACCTTCAAATTATGCAATTGAATCAAGGAAGAGGATAGTAATGAAAAAAACGAAACTGTTTTTCACAATTTATTTTTCAAACATTTCACACAAAGCAAACTTACAAGCCAAATCAATTTATGTTGCGTATCGTTCCATCATCTTCGAGAGCTATTGAAACTCGACGCTCCATTCAAGCAATATATTTTCATATATATTTATACAAAAAAAAAATGCGTGCTATTTTTCTACAATCAATTAACAACGCGCGAACTTTGTTTCCCACCGTGTTCGTGCGCTATTACAATAAAGATTACAACTAACATCTCTGCATCAGGGGCTACACCTGTGATTACCCTATACCTGTGATGAGTACCTGATTCGCTCGTTAAACCTAAGTGTTCTGGAATAAGTAGTGACTAGTTGCTGTAAACAGCGTGGTAAAAAAATATATATCATTAATACTAAATTCCGTCGGTAAAAAAAGATCCCAGTCATCGATTTTTACTCGACGTCACAGCCCGTACATCCCAGCTTTTCTTTCCGTCATCCCACCCGATCTGCCACACTCTCCACTCCTGTCGTCGTGCCGGCGTCTCGGGTACGCTCAAATTATTCTCGTCCTCCTTCGAGCACCAATCCAACAGGATTTCGTTGCTCACGCTCGCGTCGAACCTGATGTAAATCCCGCGGCTGTTAGGGCGTTGCACGTCGTTCCGTATGATGTCGGCCGCGCACGACTCCAGATGCGGCCTTATCCGGCAGTTCGCCAGGTATCTCTTGACGATCAGCCTCGTGTAGTCGAGCTCGTGCAGCTCGGGACAGCGCCAATCGCTCCATCTGTCCCTCGTCTCGATGGAGCCCTTGCGATGGTCCATCTGGCAGAGGTCGTAGAGCGACAGGCCCCGCTTGACCTCGATCCTCTTCAATTGGCCGGCCTCGAACGCCATGTCCGCCGCGAACTGCTCGTCGTGCTCGCTGTCGATTAGGTCGGCGTCGGATTCCCCGACGTCTCGCCTCAGCTCCCAGCGTTTTTCGCGCAAGTAATCCATGGACTCTTGCCTTAGATGGAACGTGTGCACGATGTGAACGAACAGATTCTGCATGTACCTGTCGTAAGTCATTCTCGTGCGGGTTTCTACAGAGAGAGAAGAATAAAAACAATTAATCATCGCAACCCTCGATGGAAATCGATTTAATAAAAGGTCAGGACACATAAAAATGTATAAAAGTTTTTTTAAATAATACAAAAGATTATGAATTGTTTTTATTTTAAGGGGTTTCACATAGCTTTGTATGACGGACATTATTTATTTATTTTTTTAAATTATATTTTAAAAACCAAAAGTTTAATCAATATGAAATTTTGGTTTTTAAACTATAATTAAAAGAAAATAATAATTTCCTCTCACAAAGCTATGTAACCCCTTAATTCAAAACCAATTGAAATTTCTAGTCAGATGAAACTTTTTAAAAATTATAATACCTCGGTAGAAATCGATTTAGTGAATAATTATTATAAACTTTCAAGAACTTTTATACACTATTATATACTTCAATAAAGGGTCGGATTTCAGACACATAAAAATGTATAAAAGTTTATAAAAGCTTTTAAAAGATTACAAAAAGTTATATATTGCATTAATTTTAATTATTCAAAACCAATTGAAATTTCTAGTCAAATGAAACCTTTTAAAAATTATATTACCTTTACGTAATTTTCTAAACTACTATAAGCTTTCATAAATTTTCAAAAAAAATTTTCTAAAATTGTATTAACTTTAATAAACTTTTATAAAATCTTTAAAATACTTTTAAATACTTTTTCAACTTTAAAAAATGTTTAGAACTTTTTAGAACCTTTTTAAATCGAAGTAAGTGTTTGAATTTTAGTAACTCATTTCAGTAGGGATTAAAACTATCAAAACATTATTAAAATCCAAATATAACTTACTCTCAAGTTCGGGTATAAGATGGTCGACATCCAATCCTCGAATCTTCACCCAGTACTTGATCATCCTGACCCTGGCCTTCAAGCTCATCTCGTAGCCCCGCGACATCAGCAGCTCCACCGTCTCCAAGATGTTCAGAGTCAACGGATAGTTCTTCAGCTCCAGCGGCCTGAACGCCCTGCGGAACAGTCTGTCCTCGTTCAGGGCGTCGAGTCTCGCGCCCCTGTCCAGCAGGCACTGGACCAGGTCCGCGTCGCAGCTCGCCACCGCCGTCTGCAGCGGCGTGTCCCCGTGACAGTCGACCAGCTCGAGATCGGCTCCCTCCGCCAGCAGCATCTTGACGATCTCGTCGGCGGGCTTTCTCCGATCGCAGAAGTTCTCGTGCGAGGCGCACTCGCACAGGCAGAGCCGGGCGAGCGCGTGAAGCGGCGCGCCGCCCTGCCTGTCCAGTCGCTGATTAGGATCGGCGCCCCGGTCGAGCAGCAGCTTCACCACGGCCTCGTGCCTGTACTGGCAGGCCAGATGGAGGGGCGAGGTCTTCCACGAGTCGACGTCCACGACCTCCGCGCTCTCGTCGATCAGTCGTTTGGCCAGGTCGCGCTTGCCCGTGGCGCAGGCCCCGTGAAGATACGTGAAGCCGTGGCGGTCGCTGCGATTCGACGCTTCGTCGTTCAGGATCCAATCGATGGTCCACCCATTCCTGAGATAGTTGACACGATCCGCGTCGATAAGATAGTGAAGCGCCGATCGGCCGTCGGCCCACCTGAACTCGTGCACGTCGAAGCCGTGCTCGATCGTGAGCTGCGTCAGCATCGCGACGGCCCCGTGCTCGAGGGCGTACTCGGCGTAGGGTCGGGCCGCCTCGGCGCCGCCCTGCAGTTCGCCGCGCGGCCACCGCACGAACTCGACGACCGTCCTGTCGCCGTAGGCCCACAGCTCCGACAAGCTGCTCACCTTGCGTCGTTTGCCCGCGGTCCGGTCGCTCTTGCGCTGGGACGGATCCGACGACAGCAGTATCGCCACTCTGTGCCGCAGCTCGTGATGCGTCAACCGAGGCGGTCTCGACATTTTAGCGAGCACAACGACACCGGACACGAGGTGAGAGATGGAACAACAACAACAACAACAACAACGACAACAAAATACGACGACGTCGACGACTGCACGTGCATCGATGGACTGAGCGATGACTGTGTAATAGGTGAAAGTTGCCTCGTGTGCTCATTAAAAAGTACGCAAGACATCGAGGCTCGGATGTAATGAGTCGAAAGCAGCGATGTATAATGTATGTATCGAGTTATTGAAGAAAAACTGATTAATTTTTCGGCGATCGAGTGCGACTATGTGTACGCGCGTGCGCCCGCCGCGTCGTAGCCAAGCGAAGAGACGAACTTTCACTGGTACGACGCGGGCGGACGCACGACGGAAGACTGGGAAGAATCGACGCGCGTGACTTTGCTTATATACTCGATCCGAAGAATCTATTTTCGTTACAGTACATCCGCAAAAATTTCCAGATGGGTCCAAAGGTTTTTTTATATATATTAATAAAATCGCTATGTATATCGCTGCGTTGTCTACTACACACCCACACATACAACACACACATAGAAAGAGACAAGAGCCGACGACACGAGGCGCAAGAACAAAAGTCCGGGGGCTTGGGGCCGATTAAGCGAAACAACGCAGTGCGACAATGGTGTAATCAACGCCTTTTCACCGTTGTGCTGCTGCTGCTGCTGCTGCTGCTGCTAGGCTCGTGTGCCGCGCAGTTCTCTGTCTGTCTCTCTCTCTCTCTCGCTGGCAACTCTTTAGTTTGTCGATAATGACGCGCGCGATGACGATAATGACGCGCACCCGAGCGTCCGAGAGTTTAAAGCGTGCGCATATGTACGTAGCAATTGTAGTACATGCATTTATTATGAATAATAAATAAAAACTCGTACGAAGCGACGAAGCTATAGTAGACGAATCGAGCAAAACATAGAGCTTCCTTCTTTTTCTCAATCTATTTTCTTTCTCTGTACGCGTCTGTCTCCTCTCCTCTCTATAAAAATATAGATACGTAAATAGCTCGCGCCGAACAGGGGGGCACCTTTTGTGTGTACTACATCGGGCGCGATGTATAATGTTGTTGTAAACGCGAAGAGCTATTAGTTTTGAGCTTCATAGGCGTTTTTCAACGTTGTCAGTTTAAATATTATAAATAGATCGATTGTTTATATGATCGTATCTTGTAAACTATCGGAAATTTTTCAGACGATTCTGAAGAAAAAGTTTTGCTTGTTATTTTTTCGTTTAATGCATAATTAACCAATTAAATTTCGTTAGTAAAATTCAAAAGTATAAGTACGTGTAGCTTGTACTGTTGAATAAACACCAAAGTGTTTGTAAATTTTTTCTTAAAAAATAGATAATAATTTTTATGAATTCTCTTTTCGTCAGAACCTATCTTCAATCATTTACAAGATATTATTTATAAACAATTAATTTGTTAATAACTTTTAAACGAAAAATGTTTGAGAAAATCAAAATCGAAAAATAGATCCCGTCGCATCAAAAACACCTCGAAAATAACACCGACTAGCGTCCGGACTAATGTGCTCGTATCACACAAAGCTTCCTTTTCTTCTCTCTTTTTTTGTCTCTGTACGCTGGCAAGTCAATATACGTCTCTCCTCTCTTCGTATAAGACATATATAAATTATAAAAATACCCATACATAAATAACTCGACGCGCAGCGCCGTGCGACATGGCAAAAAAACTTTAAATATCATCATTGACTATTTCAATGTTCGCGCGAGATATCGCACTGCAGCTTTTGATTCTCTAAAGCTCGATCGGATCGCGCTTTAAATTAGCCGACTCCGCCACGCACTCCCCGAAGTCGCTTCTTTCTTTCTCATACATTTCAATTTATCATATATACCGTACATAATAATCGCGGTCGAAATATCGGATAAGGACGAGAAAACCTAGAGGCACACACATAGGTATAAAACGAGGAAATCACAACTGAGCCCCGTGCACGCACGTGCCGGATTCTTATCTCCAGTTCTCGCGTGCGCCGGAGTCGAGTTAAACGCGCATACAATAATAATATATATACGCATCATCACCCTCTGCTCTCGATTCGAAAGCAACGGCCTCGACGATCATACGCATTACTGCGTACACGGGCTTATATATAATATCTATATCGTCGTGTGCCGCACATGCACCACCCCCCCTTTACGCATTTTGCACAGCTGTCTATTATTTCACGCTACTCGTGCTGTTTACGATCTTCTCTCTCTCTTTTTTTTTACCTTTCTGTCAAGTATTTTTGTATACTACGGCCGCTTGGGGAATTAGGTGTATAATCGTTGCGACGATTTGTTTCACGGATTTTATAGTCAAAGTAGCGCAAGGTAAGGAAAATAAGCTACTGTATTGCAGATCCATTGATCCATTGATCCAATCCATTGATTTTGGATTTTATTATTTTATCTTAATTTGAAGACCATTAAAATTGGAAAGATTTTATTTTTGAATATATGGTCGAATCCCAAAATAGAATGCAGTTTCGTTAACAAAAAAGGTGAAATTTTTTTTGCCTGACCAGTGGCCTGGACCCCCGCAAATTGTTCCTAGGGGTCCTAGGAGTGAGAAAAAACGCGTTAACATGAAATTTGAAGATAGATATGTTTTTTGGTCACTTCACGTTTTCACGTAAATACGATTTATTGCTCGATTTCAAAGTTGCTGAAAAAGTATCAAAACTCATCTAAAAAAAGTAACTGTAACTGTAAAAGTAAAATAACGTAACTTGATAGAAAATTTTCTCAGCATTCCGAAGGTGGTATCAGATTTTCCGATATGTTGCACATTCACCGAGAAAATCTACATCTGGCATTGAGGGCTATATATCTCGAATAATTCAGTACAGAAAAAGTGAACTTTTTTGTTTATTTTTGATTTTTTTTCTTCTGAAAATTGAATATTTCGGAAAATCTAATAATACCGTTGGAAAGCTGAAGAAATTTCCTATCGAATACAGTAGTCAGTAATTTTTTTTAGAAGAGTTTTGATACTTTTTCAACGACTTTAAAATCGAGTAATAAATCTTATTTGCGTGAAAAGACGACTGTTCGGCGTCTAAAACACAAAAGTGACAAAAAAAAAAATACGTATCGACCATATATGGGTAATAACACCAATAATGCCCCAGTTTTACAACACCGAACATACTACTATATTGAAATGGAAGTCAGCGTATAAGTCTGTTCTCTGACTTATACTATTATTTTCACTTTTTAACTTGCAGATTTTCGAAGATAAGGGTACTCGCCATCTAGCGGCGAAGGCTCGAGGTAGCCCCAGCACGACGAGCCGGACTTTTTTTCAGTTCTGATTCTTCATACCTTGCTTCATTGCACTAAATTTTTCCGTAATATTAATCTGATCTAAAATAGTTTGATTTTTTATCAACTTTCTCAATTATTAGTGTGGCACATGTTTCCGGTGTTTGGACGAAAGACAATTGAGTAATCTTCAAAATAAAACTTTTTTCTCAAAATTGTAATTACAATTTAGGATAATTGAGCAGTAGTTAAAACCAAGTCTTTTCTTTGTATTTTTTTTTCTCTATAATATGTATGCTGACCTCGTAGTTTTTTTGTATTGTCAATAGTTATGACTTAAAACATACCTTCGACGTTTTAGCGAAAACTGTTTTCTTGCAATTTGCAAGTGCTACCCCAAAGTGATATTATTGTCGTTGAAATGTTTTTTTAATTTGATGAAACGAATAAATTGACATTTTCATCGGGTCATTAATAATATATTGAACATAATAGTAACAGAAAAATCTGCAAAATTAAGAAAATTAATGGTAAAATATGTTAAAATAATTCAAATCGTTATTTTTGGTTCATTGGGCTATGATGAATTTGATCATTTCTAACAGTTTCGTCAATATTTTTAGTCATTTTATCGTAAGAACTGTTCAAAAAAGAAGTTATTAGCTTGAATAGTTCTATGATTCCTCGCGCAAATCACGTGAAGAACAGTTATAGAAAAAATTCGCTTTTGTGCTTGCGCCGAACGAAATCTAAAAATATTACTTTCGGTTAGGGGAATTCACAGAGATGACTTGCCTACGGAGCACAAAAAACTGGAAAGTCTTAGAGCATAATATAATCATATCAGCCTCGAGTTTTAAACTCCCTAGATGTACTATTTATTACAGGATGCTCTTTAAACAAGAGCGCGTACAGCGAGTGCTTCTTCGACGGGAGTTTAGTAAATGAAGCATGCGTTCAATCATCAAAGCAGAGACAAAGAAACAACGTGTCAAATTTATAAATTCATATTTTGAAATCAATATGTATAAGCGATGTTATAAGATGTCTATGAGATTCGGAGCTATAATCGCAATTGAAATAAATTGTAATAGTCACTTGACTTATGGTAGAAAATTCTTTGTACATATACCCTACAAAAATGTGTTTTGTTACTTGCGAATTCACAATGCGCCATCTATTAATAAATTCAAAAAGCTTATGATCAAATACGACACTTCCTTGGTGAAAATACTCATTATAAATAATGGCTGCATGACCACTAAATATCATTTAAAAAGTTTCGAAATACATAAGTTTGTTTTTTGCGATGATCATTTTAAATAAAATGAAAATGACAATTCAATTGTTTCATGAAATTTAGACCAGTTTTCAACAACCCAAAGTACGATAATCCTATACTTGTCTACACCACTAAATGACGAGGTACCTTTCTTTGTAAATTTGCAAGAGGCAAAGTAAAACTATTTATATAAGTAAAGCCTGGTTTATAAAAATTCAATTACAAATTGATTTTTCAAATTAAATTGACATTTCAAATGTAAAAAATTAAAAGTAACTATTCAAGGTGTGTTCAGATGGTAAGTGCAAAATTTTAGTCAAAAAATGGTCATTAAAAAAACCTGGAACATCCAGTGTCAAATTATGGAGCACGCTAATCATGACATGGTGTGGGCATGGCATATTTTGGATATGGAGATTTTGGAATAAATATTCACTTTTTACTATATTATTTGACGTTACAGATAATTGCGCTAATTAGTTATAGAAGGCCTAAATATTTTCCGAAGAAATTGACGCTTAGTTAGAATTTAAAGCTGGTTTAAATATTGTAGCGATAATAAGTAAATAAATAAATCGGTAACTCGGTTGTAAACAATATAAAGATCATAGACGATTTTTAAATGATCCCTCGTAACATTCATCATGTTTATAGTGAAAACAAATCAGTTTGAATCTTGTTCTTGACGATATAAGTCATAATACTAAACGAAAAATTTCACTCGTTTACATTTTGTAGCACTAAATAGAAGAATCCATCGTTTATTTTTGCCACCAAAATGAATAAAAATGATAAGAAATCCGAGGAAGTTGTCTCGGAAAATAATTCAAGTGAACACGGCACTGTTGTATCAAACGAAAAAAAATACGTTTGCGATATTTGCCAGGAGGCATTTGCGCTAGAATCAAGTATGATGACACACCGAGATACAACTCACAATGAACAAAAAGATAATGAATGCGACAAACGCGAGAAGAATTTCGAGTTTCAAAAACATTTGAGTAGACATCAGATATCAGAACACAAAGGCCGTAAAAATTTTTCATGTGACCAATGTGTGAAAAAGTTTGTGAAAAAATCGAGCTTGTTTACGCATCATAAATTGGCACACAAAGATGGCATCGATTTCAGCTGTCACAAGTGCGAGAGGAAATTTGAAAATAAATTAACTTTACTCAAGCACAAAAAAATATTCCACGATGTTTTCAAAGATTACCTATGTGAGAAGTGTGCGAAGAGATTTGGAAACAAACAGAGTTTGCTCTTGCACATAAAGATGGTACACGGCAGTCGTAAAGATTTCATTTGTGAGCCCGTGAAAAAAAGTCCTAAAGATTACTCATGCGACAAGTGCCAGAAAAAATTTGGACAAAAACAGCATTTGCTCAGACACCAAAAAACAATCCACGAAGGTCGCAAAGATTTCGAATGTAACAAATGCGAGCAGAAATTTACAGAAAAATCGGCATTGATCAGACACCAAAGGTCAGTCCACGAAGGTCGCAAAGATTTCGCATGTGACAAATGCGAGAAGAAATTTTCAGAAAAAAAAAATTTGCTCTTTCACCAAAACACAGTCCACGAGGGTCGCAAAAATTACGCATGCGACAAATGCGAGAAGAAGTTTGGACAAATGTCACATTTGCTTTCCCATCAAAGGACAGTTCATGAAGGTCGCAAAGATTTCGCATGCGACAAGTGCGAGAAGAAATTTGGACGTAAAGAGCATTTGCTTCTCCACCAAAAAACAGTGCATGAAGGTTGCAAAGATCACCCATGCGACAAGTGCGAAAAGGTATTTGGACACAAATCGAATTTACTTTCGCATCAAAAAACAGTCCATGAAGGTCGAAAAGATTTCAAATGTGAAAATTGTGAGCAGAGATTTGGACTAAAAGCAAGTTTGCTCATGCACCAAAAGACAGTTCATGAGGGTCGCAAAGATTACGCGTGTGACAAATGCCAAAAGAAATTTACCCAAAAATGGAATTTCCTCGCCCACCAAAAGGTAGTACACGAAGGCCGGAAAGATTACGCATGCGACAAGTGCGAGAGAAAATTCGGACAAAAACAGCATTTGCTCAGACACCATAAAATTATTCACGAAGGTTACAAAGATTATGCATGCGATAAATGCGAGCAAAAATTTGGACGAAAACATCAATTGCTCAAGCACCAAAGGGTAGTTCACGAAGGTCTAAAAGATTTCACATGTAACAAATGCGCGAAAAAATTTGGACACAAATGGACTATGATTCAGCACCGAAGGACCGTACATGAAGGTCGCAAAAATTTCGCATGTGACAAGTGCGAGAAGAAATTTGGAAATAAATTAGATTTGACGAGGCACCAAAAATCAGTCCACGAAGGTCGCAAAGATTATGCATGCAATAAGTGCGAAAAAAAATTTGGACATAAATCTAATGTGCTCTCCCACCAAAGGACAGTACACGAAGGTCGTAAAGATTACGAGTGTGACAATTGCGATAAGAAGTTTGGAACTCGAAGCCATTTAATAAAACACCGAAAGACAGTACACGAAGGTCGGAAAAATTACGCATGCGAGAAATGTGAGAGGAAATTTGGACATAATGGGCAATTGCTTAGACACCAAAAGATAGTCCACGAAGTTTGTAAAGATTACGCATGCAAGCAATCCGAGCAGAAATTTGGACAAAAAGTGAATTTACTCAAACACCAAATAAGAATTTACGAAGGTGGTAAAGATTAAGCATGCCATAATTTCAAAAAGAAATGATGATTGACAATAGTAAATATGTATAAATACATATATTATTTCTGAAATTTCAATAAAAATGTTGCCATTATGATTGTGTCTTACTTGATATCAACTGTGTTTTATTTTTGGCTCCTTGGTTACCTGCAGATGTTCAAGCAACGATCAGCCGCGAGTTTCTTCACATCTTGTTTGGAACTGGATTTTTGATTAATCTCACGTAATAATATCGGGATCCCGAATTGATCGAACTTGCACTATAGTGAAAGATTTCGTTAAATTTACTGACAGACTTTTTATTTCTGCTAAGAGACAAGTTATCATACATTATTACTGCAAAAATCAAGTTGGAAACCTTTAATTTAAAACAAAAAATTTTTTCTAAATTTCTTTAAAATTAGTAAAAGCTCTTGTGACTGTTTTTTTTCTCAGTACTTTTATCAAATCAAAATCTTTGTCAATGCCCTTCCGAATCGCGTGAGCATTTGCGCGGAAGTGGCACAATTTTTCTAATCCCCCACTTGGAACATTCTTATATTTTCTCTCTATTTTACGCCACAGCAGAAGCTAACGAGAAATATAATCGTTACTTGAAAAAAAGCTACGTGTCATCTCGAAACATCCATCAACCCTTACATATCTCGCGTTTAATTATAAAATCTGCTGCTCTTCATCTTTCTCGGTCTCCGTACATAATAGCGATAATAAAAACGTGCTCGATATTTATTCTTCCATGGCACAAACGAAGATGCTTCTTTTTCCATCTTTCTCTCTCTTTTTCTTCTCTCCCTATCTCTATCTTTTTTACTTCGCGTAACCATTTTGAAAGGGGCACAATGGCCTGGCTCGTTTCGTCCTTCCTCCCAGAGCTTTTTACTACATATATCTATGTATATAATGCTCGGCTCGGGTACGCGCGCGTACTCCAACTCGGCGCACAAAATCTTGTCTCTCTCTCTCTCTCTTGCCTACAGCATTTTCTTATCGCCCTTGGCCAATATCGAGTTACCTCGTGTATGTGTGTGTGTGTGTGCGCGCGCGCTGCCGAGTTCCTTCTGGAATCGCGCCTAGCACTGACTTTTTTTTGCACACGCGACTCCTTATCAATCGCGTAGTTGTAATATATAAGAGAATAGCAAAAGCGATCTCCATTGTCCTTGTCCCGTGGATTTTGTTACGTATTATTTTTTGTTTCTATTGAATGTCGAATAAATAATTCAATCGGTATCGATCGATGCACGGAGAAATCAGATTGTTCAAAATTCCTATGTTTTTTTATTAAACGAGAGCTCTATTTTTACTCAACTTTGAATTAAGTTTCTACTTAGGATAAAAACTTGATTTAATTATTTAAACGGTCGATAAAACCAATTTTTTTTCAATTTTTTTTTGAGCACAATTAAATCGTTAATGTTAATTATTGAAGGAAAATAGGTACAGTTTTCTTACTTGAAGTATATGGAAAATGTAATGTATTAAAAATTAAATTTCAAGTAAAGAGGTTTTTTTGAATAAATAATTAAATACTAATCATTTCGAATGTAGAATTATAATAATGTTGATTTTTGTTATAAGTGTGTTTTTTTTCAATCATTTATGACTTGGACGAAATCGATAATGGAACTAAAACTTACTCCATAAATCGAAGTCAATATTTATCGCTAAACACATATAAATTATTATACCCAATAATAAAATTTCTCCATAACTCAAGTATACATCTCTCGATCAGTAGAAAGTATATACATCTTTGAGTAAACACACTACATACACGATCGATCTCCACCGCAAATTAGCAAAACAATCAAACGTCAAAAGTCGCGCGAGCATAATATAGACGCGCCGATCCGCAGTTTGTATACACACTCGTTTTAACAGCCAACAACCTGTTGCTCTCAGCAGCTACATCGCAATCCATGCATACCTATACCTCTATGTGTATCTCGTGTGTATATATATATCCAGCGCCACCGCCGCCATAGCCGCGCGCACATACACCCACGCAGCAGCAGCAGCAGCAGCAGCACACTTCGTCGTGTATACAAGGGGTCGACCAATCCTGCGACCCTTATCAGTCACCGCCATTGGCTCTCGCGCCCCCTCCACGCGCTCCTCTCTGTCTCTCTTTTTCTGTGTTCTCGGCTGCTGCTGCTCTCTTATAACCCTCCTCCTCGAGCCAGCTGCTGGCGGCAGCGGGGGCACCCCGACGACGAAGAGAGAGAGAGAGAGAGAGAGAGAGATAGCTCGGCCCGCAAAATATAATACACGCGCGCGCATAACGGACCGAGCGATCCAGCCGCGCTGAGATTCGTCTTTCTTTCGCTACTAGTCCTTGTTGCTTCGCTCTCTATCGCTGGCTCGCTGTGCGTGTTATCAATTGTTGACTGCATAAAGAGCTCGTTGTTGTTGTTGTTTTTTTTTGTAACGATATAAGAGAAGAGAAGAGAAGGACGATATAAAAGGTTTTTTGATATTTGCGAACGATGAAACTGTGCGAGATTCTCGAGTGAAACCTTTTTTTTTAATACATACTTTTTCTAAACGAACGTCGAGCAAGTGCAATATACCACATAAATAAACAAATAAAATCGCAATCAAAAAAAAAAATAAAATAAACGCGATGTCGTCCGCGAAAGCTCTGCACGTGAACGAGCACATCAAGCGGCCCATGAACGCGTTCATGGTCTGGTCGCGGGGCCAGCGTCGCAAGATGGCCCAGGAGAATCCCAAGATGCACAACTCGGAGATCTCGAAGCGGCTCGGCGCCGAGTGGAAGCTGCTGAGCGAGGGCGAGAAGCGGCCCTTCATCGACGAGGCCAAGAGACTCAGGTAAATGACAGAGAGAGAGAGAAAGTGAGAACTTGATCGAAAAACAAGTGAGCGCAATCATCGCGCGTGTAGCAGTTGCAACGAGGCAGGGGGTAGAAATTTTCGGAATCGACGGGCAAGCTGGGGGAGATACTAATTGCGTTTTACAAGGCCGCGTGTAAAAAGGGGATGGAGCTTTTCTAAACGATGACACTCGAGAGAGAGAGAGAGAGAGATGAGCTTTGAAGGGTCTGCATGAAAATAAAAATAAAAAAACACGACGATAGTTTTCGAGGGTCACGCACGCACGTATGAATATAATAAACGATATCTCTCTTTTCACCGCATATAGGCGCGATTATTATACGTAGTACGTGAAAATTCAAAATTTACGCGCGCATACGATTCTCTTCTAGGTACGCATGTGATTTTTCCCGCGTAGCGCACGGCCGACAGAGCAGAGAGAAGAAGAAAAAAAAACCCATTTACAAATCCAGCTTATATACCCTTGAATATGTATCTTTAAGCCTTGCCGCGCGTCATAATATGCACGTTGTATAAATTCGAGGGAGACCCCCGCGCGTGGCCGTACTTACTTCTACTACTACTACTACTACTACACGGGGCTATTTATTATCTCGAGGGCGATTCATGTGCGCTATGTATTCTGGCTTTATTGCCCCGTGACTGCAGCATCTATATATTATCTATCCAGGCGATGAATATATAACATATTTAATAATCGCGCGGGATATACGGAGAGAGCCTTTGATGAGTTTATTTAGCCGACCCACTTGGGATCGTTGTATGAATTTAATAAGCTTTTAATGCTGCGAGATCCGATTTATAGTAGCTCGAGATTGTATCCAGCTAATAAGTGTCGATATAGGCATGAAATCAAAACAAATCGATCCTTAATAATATTCGAGACATTTTTCATGTAAACGCGAGTCGTGCGAACGCGTTCGTGAAAAAGTTGAATTTTCCTAAGGCAGCCAGATTTATGTAAGTGGATGCCGATGCACAACATTTTTCTTCTCTCTATTCCTTTTTTTCCACCTCTCTCTCTCCTCTCCTCCTCTTTTTTTCTTCGTCTTACCCCGTACGCGACCGCCCGCCCGCACGCGCGATAATATAAATGCCAAAAGGAAATCTCGAGCGTCCGGAAATTGAAAAGACGTGCCATTTTTCACGCGCGACTCTAGGCTGCCTCCTTCTCTCGTTCTCTTTTTTTTTTCCTCTCTCGCCATCAAAGAAAACATATATATCTATAATTCGAGAGTCGAGGGCAAAAAACAATGAGGCGAATCGCAGTCGGCGCACAAAAGTGACAGTCGCTGCCGGTACGATAAAAAAGGCACATAATGTTTCATATATATAATATATATAATAATATAATAATACACAAGCGCGCAAGGGGTTGAAAAGAAGGAGAATTGAATTTCTGCGCTCGTTATCGCTGCGCCGATGTATATAAATATAATAATAATTCGGATAGGCAAAGAGAAGATATATATTTCGGAGCATGACTTTTAGAAAAAAGTGAGTTGAATAATAATAATAAAAAAAAAAGAAAAAGAAGAGGAAGAAGAAGAAGTAAGCGATATCGCGCGAATCGGTCAACATTGATTCACGCTCGTGTACCTCGCGAATTCGTGATTTTTTTTCTTCTTCTCCGTTCATATTCGTCAATAACAAAGAGGCGATAAGCTACCAGGTATACGATACGTATACAATACCGGACATTCAGCGTCGAAAAAAAAATCGAAATCAATTTTTTTTCTCTTCTCTTCTCATTCACTCAGGACTTTTTTTTTATCGAACGTGTATATGCGCGCGCGAGGCATTATATTATCGTGTCGCTCGCTGCTGCTGCCGTATTTGTTTTGATAATTCTTACATTTGACTTATTTGTTATTTACCCTCATAATCATACATATGGTGATTCACACGACGCGAATTTTTTTTTCTTCTCCTTCGCGTCGCCGTTGGTCGTTTTCGATACATACGCATACATATCATTTATCGAAGCGCCCGATCGTCGGATCGCTGCGGTTAAGGCGGCGGGTAATCATATACTCTATACGCGTGTACTCCACCATCTTTACGGCGCTATACATGATACAACTCAAAGTCATCGACGAGAAAGAAGAATAAGAAGAAGAAGAAGAAAATTGATAAGAATAAAGCGAGGGTAAGGGGGGTAGAAAAAAAAATTAGTAAGGGCCTCTCGTCGTCGAGACCTAATCTGTTCTACTGCCGTTTCACGGCGCGGGATGCACAATGTGGCCCTCGAGATAACAAATAAAGCCCTATTGTCGCAATTGTGTGGATTTAAAAGGATTTGGCCAGGGCGCGACGCTTGGCGCACTGTGCAGAGCCCAGCAGCAACCCTCTTGGGCGACGAGCGCCACTACGTACATATATATATACAGATAGACGCGCGCATGCATACCACGCAGGAGCTCCGTGTCGCACATTTCACGATACATTATCTTTCGAAATACAAAAACAAACGAGAAGAAAAAAAAATTGAAATCATGTATACTGTACAGAGGGACGAGCAATCATCGAGAATTTAAAGTCGCCGATCATTTATGTATAATATATAGGGCCGAAGCGTGGGGCGAGCGACGGACTTTAAACTCTATTATATATTATACTATATTCAACCCTTCGCGCACCCGTGTAGAGTCACGCCCTGCGAGCACACAAGTGTGTGTGTGTGTGTGTGTGTAGTACGTGATCAGCTTTTGAGAATGGTAAGCGCCGCGTTTGATTCCCTCTTCTCTCTCTCTTTCTCTCTGTCTCTTTTCTTTTTTGTTATCGCCGCGCCACAATAGACTCTCTTATTGGCTTACAATGCAGCCGATTCTCGCTCGGCTCTGTTGCTACTATACTATACTATATATGTATGAGTGTACGCGCGCTCGGGGTATATATGTTTCAGGGCCGGTCTTTTTTTTTTATCCAACTCTGGTCTTTTTCTTTTATGTATAAAGGTATAAAACACAATGCGCGTATGAATATGTGACTGCGCGAGTCGCGTTGATTACGCGTGTATTCGACGGCTTGTGCTATTGCCGCATATTATTATGCGTATACGTGAATAAACAGTCCACTTGTGCGTAGATATATACGCATAGGATAACTTCCAAAATGGGTCTGACATATTTTACAGAGATTTCTCGAGACGATCATTCGCGAAATTAAGCCGCTAAAGTTAAGAGCAGATTTGGTGTGAAATCGAACGCGTTGAATTTTATTGGAGTACTTTTACGCGACAACTTGAAAATTGTCGAATCAGAAATGAACTACATTGTGTTTTCGCGCGTAGACTGCAAAAGATGCATGAAAAAATTTAACCGTTGCGTTGATCTATATAAAATATTCAACCGTCATTGAAACCAACCTCCAGCGCTAGATGGCGGGCAGCCTCGTCTGTAAAAATCTGCAAGTGGCAAAGTACAAAATAATCGTATGAAGTCAAAACTTTGAAAGCGAACAGGGCGCTCATTATTAACTCATTAAGCCGCGCCCGAGAAAAAGAACAGCAGCAGTGGCAGGCGGCGGTAGTGCACGAATTGTGTCAAAACAAAACACACACACACACGCACATACTGTACATAAAATCTCAGCGTGCGGGAGCGTATAGCGTACGTGACACGCAAAACTATGAGAGACTCAAAATAATAATGCACATACCCTCGCCCCAGAGAGTGAGAGAGAGAGACATAGTTGCGGGTCGCGCGGAATAATAATTGCCACGTACCTACCCCCGTACTCGCGTGTATACCACTACTACTACTACTACTACTAGCTCGCAGCAGCAGCGGCGGCGGCGGCACAGACAATGTGTGTCCCGCGGCAGATAGCACAAAAGCGCGGTAAATCAGTATAAACATTGGATAAAAGCTCGCGGGGCGCGATATATACACGTACGTATGCGTGTAGGCTGCACAGCGAAAAGCTTGTGCAGGCCCGCGCCGCGACAATAACTCTCGGTATAATATGCACGCACGCACATTCGAGCTATATATATTGTAGCTTTCTTTTCCTATTTTTTTTTTTTTTTTTTTTCGGTGTGTGTGTGTCTTTGCTTGCAATTCTGTTTCGCGTAGCAGAGGATAATCGCGTTCGCGTTCGCTTTTATTCTACTTCTTCTTCTCTTTTTTTCTCTCCTATACTGCTCTACATACTTGTATCATAATACACTACTTTGTTATCGCGCGTGCGCTATAGGATACAGAGCGAGTGTAAAAAGAGAGAAGAAAAAAAAAGAAGAAACCCTGTTTGTCATAAATACCCCTATCTCTATCCCTGTCTTTTACTTCGCGCGCACACAACAACAACGCGATATCTCTCTCTCTCTCTCTCGCGGGCGCATAATGCTCCATTATGCTCAACTCTCGTCGCTCGCTCGCGCACACGTATTTATGCATACACAAGTGTGTGTATATATGATACTTAAGTAGTCTAGTATATAGACATTCTCTTGCACCTCTTTTCTTCGCTCTCTCTTCTTTCTTGACTTTATCCGGCTTTTTTATTTTTCTCGCCTCGCGCGCATACACAAATATGCGTGCCGAGCGAGATAAAAAGAACGCGCGCGCGCGCGCGCGGAGGGGAAAAAAGGCTCGAGAGTTTGTACGTATATAGATATACGTATATAGTATTTATAGAAGAATAAAGAAATTTGTAATAAAGTACAAAATCATTCAACCGAATCAGTTTGGCTTCACAGAAGGAAAAAGTACAGACGATGCGATAGCACTATTGTCAGGATCAGTATATAACAGTCTATGTTTAAGTATGCCATCTGCTGTTGTATTCTTGGACTACACCAAAGCTTTTGATACTATAAATCACGAAATCTTATTATCAAAACTACACAATATGGGAATTCGTGGCATTGCCAACAAAATTATAAGAAGTTACTTGATAAACAGGAATCAAGTTGTCAAACTGAATGGCGTGAGGAGTGCGTCATCTTATACAAATATTGGAGTACCGCAGGGATCAATTCTCGGGCCATTGTTATTTGTCCTCTACATCAATGATCTACTGATTGAGCATCCGGACCTCATCGCGTACGCAGATGATACAGCCGTGTTTATGAGCTGTGAATCATGGGAGGATTTGGCAAACAGAATTTCGAACAAGCTCGATAAAATTTACTCTTGGCTGTACGTCAACAAATTAATACTAAACATGGACAAGACAGTTTACTTAGCGTTC
>CACVKI010139279.1:0-10946 GCA_902732785.1 Trichogramma evanescens
GGCCGCAAGCACAAGAGCGACTCGCTGCACGCCCAGCAGATCGACCAGCTGATCGAGCTCTATCGGCGCAAGCTGCTGCTCGGCCAGGAGGACGAGTACCGCAGGCACGTGAAGCTCAGCCTCGGCCACGAGCAGGACTTTTACGAGGCCGCCGCCGAAGCCGGCGAGCGCGGCCAGGAGCATCTGCGCGTCAGCCTGTTCGGCGGCCAGGAGGAGAGCGAGCGCCGGCTCGAGCTGCTGCACTCGCGCACCCAGTGTAAGTAATAAAAAGCTCGATTTGCAATCTACTCGTTTTTACGATGATGATAGTAGTTGAAAAAATTAATGTACGTAGCGAGACTGGACACGCTGATCGAGAGCAACGAGCTGGTGCGCAAGGCCAATCGCGAGACTCTGCGCAGGCACTCGCTCGAGTACAAGCTGCAGCTGACCAAGGCCCTGCAGGATTACGAATCGGGTGAGCGAGCGTCGCGCGCCATTTTCGCGAGCCATCGCGATCTCAACCATTCATACGTGACGCAGAGACGGCCGACAAGCGCAAGGACTACGACAAGGCCAACGCCAAGGACGAGAAGTTTCGCGCGAGCATCGCCCAGCAGGGGCAGCGACTCAGGCAGCTACAGTTGCAGATACAGCGGCTGAGGCGCGACTGCGACGAGTCCCGGGCCCGGGCCGAGGTGCTGCTGCGCGATCATCGCTTCGAAAGCGACTACTTTCAGGCGGCCTACACGGCCATACAGAGTCGGCTGATCTCCGGTGACGATGACCGAAAACTCCGTCGAGTGTCGGCGAGGATGATTCTGATTGACCTTTTTTTCGTTGCGTTTTCCCGCAGAGCAAAAGTTCGACAAGTGCCAATTGACGCGCAATACCATGGCCTTTGACGAAGCCATCCATAGACTGAACGACTATTACTCGAAGATCAAGCGGATTTTGACGGTGATCGAGCTCTGTCACAAGTACCAGACCATCGGCGATTGTCAGCTCATCTATCCTCTGTCGTCCTCGCGACCCAGCAGGGAGAGAAACGAAACGTCGTTCTTGGATACCGAGAACGCGGCCGATTCGTTCATCAATTATCTGAAAAAGACCGAGCTTTTCTCGAGGAACGACAATCTGTTTCGGTCGTTGCACAAGCTCGCCGGGCAAATTCTCATCGTCGAGAGGCAGAACGATCGTTTCAGGGAGCAAGCTCAGCAGCTCGGTAACGAGCTGCAACTTTGGAAGAAGAAACTCAAACTGTGCATCGAATTTTATTCCGAGTCGACTCGAGACTCGCTCGACTTTCAGTCCACGACCACCAAGTGCGTATGTTGAATGGAGACGTACAGAGTTCTCTTCTGATTATAATTATCATTGAGAATTTATTTGTTGATGGGTGAGAAAGAATATAATGATTATTTCGTTGGTGAAAAAAATGACTTTTATTAGGAACTTAATGAACTATGGTGTTTTACAAACACCTCGAAAGTACACTGAGTTTCGTTGAAACGTAGACAAATAAATTAAATAATTTTTCTTTGCGGTAATGACAATTTTTTCATTCTCGTCTATGTGCGACAAAAATGTTTATTTTTCTTCTTTGCACTGAAGGTAAATTTTTTCATCGAATATATAAACTCATTTTTCTTTATCGTGCAGCGGATAGTTTACGATTTTTTGCGATTTGAGATAACATTTTATTACCAGCTAAAAACGTGATCGTTCCAAGTATCGACAGATATCGCAGTGTCGTGAACATGTTCAGCTGTAACCAGAATACTCCAAACAGAACGAAAATACCTGTAAAATAAAAATTTCATTGTTATTCCCTAGCAAAAATTGCTTGAAGCGATGAATTGAAATTGAATTTGAATGTACAAATAACTATGATTATTTTTTATGAATCTGTAGAGAATATCGGGCTGCAAATGTGACAAATAGTTGTACACTTGTGAAAAATCCTCTTATTACTTTTTGCTCAATTGAAAACACAATGGTATATAGAGATACACACCTGTCAAGCATTGAGCACATACTATGAAAAAATGATTAAAAATAATATTTACCTCCTAATCCTAAGTGGAATGTGATAGCACTGATGGAAAATGGGAAATTGGAAATGTTAACTCCAATTTTAGCCCACAAAAATATCAGTAAGAAAATCGGAGCGATGCATAAGCCTGAGAATAGATTTGAGACATACTCTGGAGGTCGCTTATCTGGTTCACGGAACATATGCTGCAAAAAGTAAAATAATAAAGTTATGAATTTGTTTAAAAAAATATTATGATTCTAAAAAAATTCAAGTGATAATCTAAAAAATTGTCATCATATTACAGTATAATTACAATAACAATTATTGCAAATGCTAAGTGTAACAATGATATTTAATCTGTCAATGATTTGGAGGTGGCAAAAGTGTGAGATACTTTTTGTCACTAACGAGCATTGACATCAACAGAATTAATTACGATTATATTTCAAACAATTACCTTAATTTCCGGTTTCTTCGTGTATACATTTGGTTTCTGTCTGTACGTAGATTTATCGGCAACATCCGAAGCACTAGGTTCTGGGAATTTCAATGCAATAGTTCCTAGTGTCCATTCAAATGAGTTACTCAAGATGGCATCGCCAATGATGAGTTCAATTTTATAATCTCCACTCTGATAAGCGAAATTTTTGGATTCTGCTCCTACTTGCATATCAAATTTGTATGTATGAGAAGAATCTGGCTCGGCAACAAATATTATTTCTTGACTATTTTTATTGGTGGAGTCTTTAGTCGATAATCGTACAAACGCCTGATGTACTCTCATTGGTTTATCTTTGAAAGCATCTTTCAACAAAAATCTAATTACAAGTTTTTGTTGAGAATCAGCTTCAATTTTTTCCTTCAATTTTTCAGGATGTGCAACTTTGACTAATTTTGCTTGAGTTGTTTGATCAGCATCAGCAGTTCCAATTTCCAACGAACTGACTTTAACTTCAGTGAGGACTTTAATTAATACTGTATTAGTTGCTGAGCCTGCAGAAACAGCAATTTTATAAAACCCAGGTTCTGGGGTAGATGTCATGAAATTCAAGGAATATACTGTCCTGAAAAAGTTAATTATGACATTAAAATTACCGATTCAACGCTATGAGATACAGAACATTTTTAAATCATAAAAATGTTTGTTAAAATTAATGCTTTGACTGCATCGAATCAATATGAGCTAAGCATAATTATAACAATTAATTTCCCCTAAGCGTATAACTGATTTTATATAGACAAAAATCAGTAAAAAATTAGGGATAATTGTATTAGCAAACAATCTTTTTACTTACTTATCATTGGAAGCAGCTTCAAAGTTCTTTTTGCTAACAAAAACAACGTCATCTCCTTCTTTAGTAGCTGTATTAGCAATGACGTTTGATATTGATGGTACAGGGTTACCAAGAAGATCGCATACTTTGATATGCACAAATGGTTGTTTGACAGAAATAACGACACCATCTTCTTTCAATGTTATGCAAGTTGGTTTGTAAAATTCATTAGTTGCCAAAGTATTAATTGATGACAAAAAGTTAGCAACTCCCTTTGGAGTTTGCACAGATCGCCGAGACAAGAAATAATTGGCTAGTTTCACAATTTGCAATTGAGTTAGAGGTGCTTTTTTCTTCAAAGACTGCGATAGCTTGAATACTCCATTGACAAGTAAGCTTGTAACAGACAAGCCACCTTCAAACTGAAGATATCGTCCATCTACTTCATCAGCTTGCACCATAGCATCTTCAATGTGATTGAATGCAAATGATCCAGAAGATCCAAGATTAGCAGCAATGTGGAACACATATGCTAAACTACATTAAAACTTGTTAATAAAAGCTTTGCAATTCCAATTTATTATGAGCTATCTATCAGATACTCACTTCAATGGACTGTCATCTTTTTTGAGAGCAAGTTGTAACGTTTTTACAAGCTTGTTTACTGTCACATCAGGAATCTTCTGGTTCAGTAGATTCATAGCGCTAACAGAATAATATAATTCTGCAACAGTAGAACCATCTTTATCTAAAATGGTTTTGACAGACTGAAAATAAAAATTACATAGGTGAGTTCAAAATCACTTGGTTTATAGAAAATTAGTTTCTTTTTTGTTGTTGCAATCAGTAATTAAGTTTGTCTTCAAAAACTTTGCAGTAGAACGAAAGTTATATTAAACATCATGTAAATTTAGTCACACAAGGACTTAAATAAAATGAAAAAAATTATTATGCTCAAAAATTTATAACATACCTTTACAAGATTGTCCAAGTTCAAAGATTTGGGTTGACATCTTTCAGCAGATTTCCATGAGTTAGCTACATAAAACAGCTGTTCTGCTGTTAAACGTGGCTCCTTAGATGTTTTGATGAGATATTCACAAGTTTCCTGTAAAAATATTAAAAAATTTCAAGATTAATATTCAATTTGACAATTTATTATCAAACAATATGAAATTAATCAAATACTCAGAAAGACTAATCGTAAATTTACATTTATAATTTTTCAATATTGACAATTTTCATCATAAAATAAATCGATTAAACTCAGATTGAACAAATAGTAAATGAATAAAACTCACACCAATCAATTTTATTGGTTCTTTCATATGCTTGTATCCAACGATGGCATAATGTAAGGAAGCCAGATCCTGGAATTTGAATCCAGGTTCAAGAACTTTCTTGAGACGTAATTTATCATCTTTGGTCAGGTAAGAGTTGGTCGATGTTGGAACATCAGCTGCTATCAACTCACCCACCACTAGGGCTAGGAGCAATATGGCCCCGAAGACTGTAAAATTAAAGTATCGTTAGTCTAATCCTGAATTTTGGTTATTGATTTAAAATTTTTATTTGATTTATAATTATTCTGATACTGTGTATATTATTTGATTTAAAATTATTCTTTACGTGGCGTCATAAGAGTATGAGTACGTTCCTAACCTTTACTATTTTATGCATTTTTTCTTGAATCGATATTGATAAAAAAGGATGATTAAGTATATTACTATAATTCAGAATCAATATAAATTGAAGGTTTGTTGTTAATCAAAATTTAAATGTAATGTTTGCAAATGTTTCATTCAAAATGGGAGTCAAAAAGTTGCAGCACATTCAAGTTTCCGAACAGGTAAGAAAACCACAAGTTCGCGATAAAAAACCACGGTCGAGCAATAAAAACGCACAACAATATTAGCGTCAAATTATCCGCTAACGATTAATGATAAATATTCAATTATTATTACTCACAGTTCATGTTTGCTGCAGCAAAATTTGCTAGCAAGCCGGCCGCCACGTCGGCTTCTCTCGGAATATGGCTCTTCACTCATTGCGCGAGTCGGTTAAAATGGACGTTGGTTCGCAACGTATCGCGACGAGCTTGACGCGATAGCTTACCGGAAACTGACGTAGCGGAGGCCTCCACAAGTTCAACAACCTTGACGGCGTTAAGAGTTTCCGTTTGGGACCACGCAGAATTTGAAATGAACTAAAATTATCTCACGAAGGATTGTTTGGACTATTTCACCCAATAACTATTATTGATACCAAAGTATGGAATGATGAAAAGCTGTTTCAGCTACCCAAGGCGATAAAACATTTTGTTGTTATTCGTGGTGTATGGAGGTGCCAAGTTCTAAAGACTCGCAACGGAATAGATAATAATATTGTAATTTCCTAATACTTTTTCTTAATTTTCATTATTTTAAATGTTACTAATTGGCCTTCAAGGAAAAGAATTTTAAACAACGCCAAGAAATTTGTTCAAAAATTATAACTTTCAATTACTTGATTAAGAACTTAAAAAAAGCAACTTTGAATTATAATTGCACATCTGTAAAATTTCAATTGATTCGTGTAACCCTTTATCTTGTTACTTTTTACCGATAAAAATTATGTAACACCTAAATCTAAAAACGTTATTAATTGTTCGTAAAAATAGAATGTTTAAACGGGTTTCAATATCAGTATTATTAGTATTTATTTGCTTCTTGTCATAATAAAAAAATTTTTACATTAAATGTACAATAGGTAAACTAAGTTTGCTTTTGAAATAGTTTACTGTTAATTACCATCTAAATAGCCGTACACACTTTAGTCATTTAAATGGCTACACGTTATCTGTATTTACGTGTATCCAAAATAATTTTTAATAATCGATTTGAATTTCTAAAAACTTGTCAATCCTTACAATAAACATTGTATAAATAATTTCCGTGTGTATCATCTACGACTTAAATGAAATAAATACACTTAAACGCTACAATTGAAAATCTGCTATTAAAAATGCTTGCAAAATGTATCAATTATTACACATCACACAATCTTGTTTTATATATTTACAAAAATGATATCAATATACTGCACTGAACTGAAAAATTATACATTATTGTGATTTGTAAACGATATCAGTAAAATAGATTCAATTTACACAATCTACAAAGAAGTATATATTGAACCTTACATTCACTTAATGTTTATATTATTTATATTATATTTTATCAACTAAAACATATCTCTTTGTCGTCGCAAGTTGCCTTTTTGAGAAACCCAATTTGAAATAATTGAACACTTGTTATTTTACATTTTGTACCAGAGTTTTTGTATGGATTTGATACACGTCACTCCAAATGCCACTTCATTTTATACTTTGTGTAGAAAGAAAAATATTTTAGGTCCCTGAAGAAGATTCACGCATTTCCATGGCAGCTAACTCTTCTTCTGCTTTCTTCATAATATCATAATCGCTTAATGAACTTAACGTACTCTTTGTTTCCTTTTTAGACGAAGATTGCACTTCACCAATAAGTTGATCAGTACTAGCTGTTTTAGTTAAAGTAGGTGGAACACCCTCTCCACCCGGTGATGTTAAAAATGTCGCGCCAGGTTTGGGCAAAAAAGTCTCGGCTTTGGTACTTTCTTGTCGTTTAACGTTTGCCAAAATTTCCTGAAGATCTGCTGGAATTGTAATGTTAGAAACTTTTTCCAGTATTCCTTGAGGTGGTGGTGTAAATGACCCAGTATCGGTGGGACTGTAAGCTTCAGTTGCCTTGGCAGCACTTTCTGGAGGGTCTAAACCCAAGCCCTAGAGCAGCAGAAACGTTGAATAATTTTTAAGTGAACGACTATTTAACAGATCATTGATAGTACAATAAATTTATTCAATAAAATCTTACCGGTAAAGTTATACTGGATTCATTTAAAAACGACGAACTGATGTTTTGGATTTGCATTTTCTTTTCTTCAATTTGTCTGCTGAGTTCTTCCATTTTTCGTTCAAGTTCTGTAGAAGGTGGATTCGATTCTGATGACTTGGAGTTTTCAGCTCCTTCATCATCTAGATTCAAATCAACTGGCGCTCCAGGACTATACGGTTCGTCGTCGTCTTCTTGTCGGAACGCAGTAATCGAATCATCTGCTTGAGGAGTTTTTGAAGCAATGGGTGATTGCTTCACAGCAGTTGCAACTCGATTGTTCATCAACTCAGACGACATAGGCAAGGCAAGATCGTGTCCCGACGATGATGGTGTTGAGGGAGGAGGAGTATAGCTACGATCAGTTTTCAACATTTTAGTTGGTACAGGGGTCGTGGCGACCGACGGTCGCTTTCGACGATTATTTGCAACAATAATGCCCAACAGTAAATGTCCATCTTCTACAAGACCTGGTGGTTCTAAAGGCAATAATACAGATGGCAATTGACTTCCATGCGATAAAGGCATAATGTAAAAATCTTTCACAAATGGAGACACATTCCCAAGAACACCAAGACGATTGCGACTATCGAGGTAGCTATACAGCGTTATGTAGGGGATTTTTTCCTCATCATTGATGGCTGAAAGTTTTATGACAATGATCTCTTTGTTATAATTTTTCTTCATTTTTCCAATATAATCCCAAACTGTAGCAGGATTGATCCGACCAACGACTTCAAATGAATCTGGTGCTTCTTCGAGCAACTCTTTGGAATTGCGACTGACGTTTTGGGCCGTGACATGGAATTTAGCGACATCTTTCATATAAACACAGCCTTGCCATACAGTCTGAACAACGGAAGCTTCATTGCGCTGTTGTTCGGTGATGTCAGGTGTGTGAATGGTGACCGTTGAACTCGGTTCACGGTCCGACAGATCAGACTCATTTCCGTCAGTTGGTGCGACAAGTTGAGGCATCGTCATGGGCTCATCCTCGATGTGCTTCCAAAGTCTTGGTTCTTCAGTACCTGATTTATCAGCGACATTCGATCCAGTCGCAGTTGGAACACCGGATTCAGATTTTTCGGGTAATTCCTTATTACCCTTGTCATCGCGCCTATGTTTACGATCTTTGTGTGACCTCGAATGACTACGTTTGCGTTTCTTTTCGCGCTCTTTATCCTTTTTGCGAGAGCTTTTGTCGTGATCTTTTTCACGATCGCGATCTTTATGCTTTTTGCTTGATTTGCTTCGATCTCGATCGTGACTGTGCTTACGTCTTGTGCTTTTGTCGCGCGAGTGGCTACGCCGTCGTTCTCGTTCGCGATCTTTTTCCTTGCGACGACGTTCCTCTTCTGGTAACACCTTGGCTTTAGTTTCAGGCTCTGGTACAGTGGAACTAATAACTTCTGGTGTGTCTAGAGCAGTCTCAATTTCTTGCACTGTAGGGATGTTGTCTTTGCTTTCAATAATTTGTTCTCCTTTGTGAGATTTTAAAACGATAGATTTTGCTTGAGCCATCATGTCGAGTTCATTCTTTTTTATCATTTCAAGCTGATGTTTGGTTTCATTCTCGCGCCACTCCGCTAACTCTTGACTGGCCATTTCTTCAGGACTGAGTTTCACAAGAGCTTCGGGACTGATAGATCGATCAGCTATTTTGCGAAACAATGTTAAATTTTTTGGGTCCTTGATATTGAATAAGAGCCTTCGATACTGCGCTTTATATTTGGCGCCCGTATCTTTGAAAAACTTAAGGAGTTCAAGTTCGATTTGTAAAACAAGTTCGTTGACTTCATCTTCGCTTAGCTTCAAATCCGTAGTTTCCTTAATTCTAATCAACATCATTTCTGCGAGGGTTTTTCGTATAGTCATACGAAGATTTTCAGGCTCAGTCGGTTTTTTTACTTGCGGTGTTTTAGTCACAACTTTGTTCGTTTGTTGTGATACTCCTGGAGATTGATGTTGTTGAGATGTTGATGCCTTCGTTTCTTGAATTTTTTTAGACGATGTGACCTTTGGCGTGGATGTGACTGGCAATTTTTGAGACGATTGAGGAGTCTTTACATTTGCCGGCCTCGCATTTGGTGTTAAAGTTCGAGATGGTGTTGCAGCATTAGCTTGCACTTTATCAGGCCGTTGCAAAGGCGACGAGGAAATTCGTGACTGAGGTGAGTCCACTTTCTTAACATCAGCAGCAGTGATAACAGTTTGTTTAGTGCCAGGAATTTTGGTAAATACCATTTTTGTTGTTGTTTGATTTGTCGGTTTACCCGGTGAGATTTTGTTCTAAAAATAATTCAGGTACAAAACTTGTTAATTAAAGAACAGTCACTCATATTTTCAACACTTTTACAGCAATATAGCGGTAAAAACATTTAAAGTTCGTTAAAAAACTACTAGTTAAATTATTTTATAAATTAATGAACTTACGATTTTACTTCCTGCAGGTTGAATTGTTGCAACATTTTTTCCTCCAGTTTTTATTTGAATAGTACTCAGATTATTTGAATTGACCACTTCATATGATGGATGTTCTTTAAGCCATGTTTTTAAGTTGTTTGATGTTGGAGCACCGGCGCCTGTAACACGAATAAACATTTATAAAAAACGCTTTAATCAAGTCTATACACTATAGGAAATATATGAGACTATATTTGCCTTTCAAAATTTTTCCAGTACTTTTTTGGTAAACAATTATTTTTGCCTCTGGTTTTATTTTAGGAGTTTCAATTTTAGTTGTTTTTATTTGTGGTGTACCTGATTTTTCTTTCATTGATTCTGCGTGTACTAGTATACATGCGTCAGAACAATATATGCTCGCTTTTCTAGCTTCTTTTTTGCAAACCACACATTGAGTACCTCCCGATGGTGAAACAACATTTTTTCCAGTATTGGAGTGATGTGCTTGCTTTGGAGTAGTTACATTGGGATTCGAAGGAGATGGAGTTACATTGTGCTGATTCGATTGAGTATCGGAGCTACTTTTTCTTCGTCGCGGAGTTGATTTAGCTTTATTTTCTTCGTTCTTTTTAGCTTTGCAATTAGGACAAACCCATTCAATTCCTTTCTTCTCCATTTCCTCACCTGTTGAAAGAGAAGATAGATCTGCGTTCAAGATATAATGAAAAATTTATTAAAACATATGAAAATTAATCAGTATTGTTTATGACAATGAATGATTAATGTGGTTGACTGCTACATGATCTCAAATTGTTTTTGTGGAATCCATGAATCGTTTTCCATTTGGACTGGTTTTTGGACGAAAACTTTTTGAAACGACCCAAATAAAATTTTATTAAATAATTTTATTTTATTTTTACATCCGTCTACTTAGAAGCTAAAATACAAACCTAATGTTTTTGCATTCATGCAAAATTTACTAATAAATAATTATCATGATTTATTAAAATTCATTACATTGTAAATAAAATACGAAGCATTGCAAATGAGCTAAAAGGAATCCTTTATCTAAGAATAAAATTACTAGCCACCAGATATCAGAGTGTAAGCGTTTTTTTTTAATGTAAATCTCAAACAAGAATTTAATAAGATTTTTAAGAAAATAAAGAGTTAACAGTACAGAATATCATTATAAAAAAATCGTTGCCAATCATTATAAAGTAATAAAGTATTTTAATTGAACATAATACATACTTTTTAAGAGAAGTAATTGCAAAGAATAAAAGAAATACTAAAAAACAATTTCAACAGTCAACAGAATGATGATTGATAAATGAAATG
>CACVKI010139283.1:0-17618 GCA_902732785.1 Trichogramma evanescens
AGTCTCCAACTTGCAGCAATTTGGCCGCAATTATTATTATGTGTGAAGAAGTAAGGCCACGTTCCCGATCACTTATCACGCGTTCGCCAAACTTTGCATAGTTTGTATTTTTTTAGTGAATTTTCAATACTTGCACAAAATGCGAGAAACGTTCTACAACTTTGCACAACGTTTCTCGCATTTTGTGCAAGTGCTGAAAATTTTCGAAAAGTTTGACAACATGTGAGCTAAGTTTCCCACACTTCCTCATTCGCCACACAAGGAAGTTGGGATTCTCAGTTCACAAGTTTTACTAAATGTTGCCAAACTCAAAGTTAAACCAAGTGTGGCCCACACTTAATTTTTTTTACGCGGGTATATAACTACGAGCGAGCTGCGCGTGTATATATGAAATAGAGAAAGAGAGAGAGAGAGAGAGAAAACTGTTTTCATTATAGCAATGGGATGAGAGGACTTGGCTACGTGAAAGTATTTTTCTTTTCCTCTTTTTTTTTTATTCAGCATCGCGCATATACACTACTACTACGCTATGTAAAAGAGAGGCGCAGCTTCGGGGCGGGTAGTTTTGTTTTTCCCTTTGAACCTCGCGATGAATGGAAACGCATCTTCGCGTGAAAATTCAATTAATTTGCGCGAATATAATACGTACGTAATGTAATAAATATAAATGGATCTGCGTCGTCGTGCCGCTTGGGAACTTTTGACGTTTGCCGTCGTCTTGTATATAATAATATCTAGGACGCCAAACTATTAATTCGAGGCTTCCGCGTCGGGACGGGGGTGACTTGGCGTCAAGCCCATTATACACCCTATCAAACTTATTATAAAAAATGATGATCGCTGCGAGGTGCAGCGCAGCAGTAGCGCCTATACATAATACGGAGCGCCTGCGAAGGCAAAGTTACTTTCCATGCTGTTCGATATATCACCGGCTGCGAGATATACGATATGAGAAAACTTGGGAGGGCGAATTTTATGGGCTATGAGTGGTAGGTATATACCACTCGATGTTATATATTGTATATATAGATATATGTTATATGTTGCTGCTTTCTCTCTTACCGTTGTTGCGCAGGATAGAACCAGGACTGGTGGCCTCCAGAGGGCTGCTCGGCTCCTCGCTGCTCGGTTCTCTCTTCACGCTGCAACACAGAGAAAAGAAGTAAGAAAAAATAAACAGATTATTATCAATATTTATACGTTCGAGGGCGCGAACAAAGTCGGCGTTTATTGGTTTTTGAAATTTTGCAGAAATGATAATAAAAACAAGGAAGAAAGAGAGAGAGAGAGAGAGCTGTCTTATCGTTTCGGCAACTTTGTCACCCCCTTCTTATGCGATTTACTTTGGAAAAGTGCTGCGAGATAGAAAAAAATCTGGATAAAAGCGCAGTTAAGAGAAAGAGAGCATTGCGCGGGCATTTTATATATAAAATAAACTCCGTGAGCGGCTGTGCGCACTACTCATCGAACAAAAAGAATGAAAAACTTTACGCGCATATCCGAAGACTCGTGGGCGACGGCTCGAGGCTTTTCCCAAGCGACTATACCCTGCGTTACGCTGCGCGACTCGAATTTCAAGATCACACAAAGTCTTTCGCAACTCGCGCGCAAGTATTAGTGTGTACAGTGGAAATCGCATAATTTAAAGTTCTGGGATCAATATTTGACTTAGAATAGTGTGATCATTCGGATTTTCTGGTAGCCATGTGGTTCGATTTAATTTAATTATTCTACAGCAATATGTATTTAATACTCTCTAATGTACTCCGTATATGTAAGGTAAACTGCCCAATTATGCCATAATCGGAACAATCATGAAAAATCTTCAAGTGTCAGTCGAGTGACATGTAAAAATTAATAAAGAACAACTCACGAATTGGCTCTTACTTAAATCTAGAACTGTACCTTTTCTTTTGTGGTTTTCTAGAATTCGAACTCGCACCACCTAGCGGTAACTCATGTACCATTTGAAATTTCGCTCAACCAGAATAAGTCTTATAACCGAAACGTTGCCGAAAATACTCGCAACAATATGAATTGAGTGGATTTCCAGGGCTCTAATTTATAATTAACAAAAATTTAAACGAAGTTAAAAGTGTTATATTTGAATTGAAATATCTGATAATTCGAAAATTTTATTTAAAAACCATTCATGCGACATTTCGTTCGATTGATGTTACTTTTTTAAACGTTGTTTCGAATGCAATTTAGTTGGAATCAATTGAGCACTTAACTAAGTTAAGCTCAAGACAACACTCAAAAATGCTTAAGTGTGTTTAGCTCTGTCAATTTTGGCGCTGCATAAATCCACCTGTACCTGATTTATTATGAAGGTACACGACAGCGCAGGTACTGCGTAGAGAAAACTGTTAACGTGAAAAGGCGCTTGACCTATTTTTAGGTCCAACTTACAGGTTCCAGACGCTTCGGTTCATCTCAATAAAAGTCTAATTTTTGTAACACAGTGAAGAGTGACTTATAATCTTCGACTTGTTTTTTGAACCTTAAATTGGATGAGTGCGACGCATTACTTTTCTAGATCTTAGTAGATCGTATCTTCTAGACTCTTCAAACGTATGGTTGATATAAATATGTAATTTTCCAGGCGATGAAAATGCCTATTCGAAAAAAGGATTTTTTCTGAATTCAAAAACAAAGGCCCGAAAAAATGTTCAATGTTATATGGTTAGTATTAATTTCTCAGACATAAAAGTGTCATTAGATCTGGAATATACGTGGACTATAAATTAATCATAATTTAAAAATCTTCTCTGTCTGTAAAATGCTTAAAAAGACAAAGCACGCTACTCTTATACAATTTTTTGAACTTTGCCACTTGCAGGTATACAGATGAAGGGGTAATCGCCATCTAGTGGCAGAGACTTAAAGTGGTGTTATCATATTTGAACTTAATGAAACTGGTTTAAATAAAATAATCAAATTGTCATTTTAAGGTTATTTAAAATGCACTAAATGATTTTCACATAATTGGAACAGAAAAATCGCCAAAAACATGCCAACTAATGGTAACGTATTTTAAAACATTTCAAATGGTCATGTTTAGGTTATTATGTCATAATTAATTTTGAGCATTTTTACCAGCGATTAATAAAATTAATTAATATTCGAATGACGCAAAGAATATCGTTTATTCGAACCTCTATAATTAGTAACACGAGTTCGACCAATTGAATAAAAAATTTTCCGAAATAAAAGTGAATAAAAATATCAAAATAGCACTTTAAGCACGCGAATGAACATTTTGCAGCATAAAAGAGATATGAGTGGTATCGGCGTTGGACGGAAAGGTGTAAAAGGGATCGATCGTTTTTACGCTTTTCCGTCGAAGCTTTTTTGTTTCGATTGACCTTTAAATTTAAACGTCTGTAGCCTGGAAATCGGTCTCGAATCTAGGTTAACGCCTTTTCTCTTTTAAAGTTGATTTTTCAACTGTTGGTGATTGTGATAATCCAAACAAAACATTTATTAACAGGCTGATGGAATTTTTATGATTTGGACTTTACGCGACGATATAGATATTATACTTCCAGCTATACAAGGCAGAGTAAAAAGATATATTTATTGAAATTTTTATTAAATAAGAAAAAAATTTTTGGGTTTTAAAATATGAAAAAAGAAAAAAGTAAAAGAATTAAAAAGATGATAACTAGACAATTTTAGTTTGATTCGTGATTGATGAATTATAGAAGAACTACGACAAAAAATTACCCTGAAAGTATTGTGATTATGCATTTAGTAAAAGTAAAAAAAACAAGTTCGAAAATATTTCAACAATACCTTAATAATTTACTGATACCAGAGGTTTTTGTTATATTCTTTCAAAAAAAATACGTGGTTGAATAGAGAACCAAAAATACAGGCAACCACAAAGCTTTTAGAAAAATATCCATACAGAAGATTATATTTCCGTTCTATATATTTATAATAAATTTTACAATTTGCTTAAAATCGATTTGATGATACAAGTTTATTCACTCGATACGTTTTTATATAACATTACTTAACAAGGTATTTTGCAGGCATATTATTACAAGTGAGTACTGACTTTTATACCACAGATTAAAATTAAAACTTTCCTACGTATGTCGTCTAGTATACATTCTATAAAGAGTTCAACGAACTAGATGCAGAAAAAAAACTATCAAACACGATGAAAGTTTTTTATTATAGTTATTGGTACAGTAAAGTTGACGATAATCGAGTTTTTAGGTCGAGTCAGTCCCATCGCTTCATCCTCGTCCTCGATTTCGAATAAAAGAAAAAGAAAAAAAAATCGTCGGAACTACCGACACGAGTCGAGCGATATATTGCAAAAGGTATATCCTATACTGCGAAGGTGTCGCGAGAAGCGAGAACGCAATATAACAAAGGAGATCGTGGCTCGCGCTCGAGAAACTCGTTATCCTCATTTTAATCGATTAGATTCTATTCGCGATGGAATTCGATTAGTCGTGCCCGTGCCGCAGCGGAGGTGCGAAGGACGACGAGGATAGACGTTTCGATGGGTGTCACAGCAGTTCTGCGGCGCTCGTCGCGGCAATAATAATGTTGTGTACAAATTACTCGATATACACTCGTGGCTCGTCGCGCTCGAATGACATTTTTTAATGGGAATGATAAGTGGGACAATCGATCGATGCTAAGATCGATTTTTTTTTGTATGCAGGAAGTGAATTTGATAGTTTTTTTTAAAAAAGATCCTCGCTATTCTCTCTTCTGAGATACATTTCAATAATTTCCATTCGATATCGTTACAATACGTGCCCCGCTGTAATTCGAGAAAATCAGGCGTGTGTTCCGATCTCGCGACACAATAACAATCGAACGTATATAAACGCGAATCATCTCGCGCGTGCACACGTCGATAAGCGAGATGCGGGACGGATTATAAAAATTTCCTCTGCAAAGCGTGTCCTCGCGACGGGAATTTTCCGATACACGATACATTTTTTTTTGTTTTTCATATGTATCAGCATCGAGCCTCAACCCCAACCGCTTGATCCTTTCCCCCGGAAAGTCCAGTATACATATATAGAGGCAACAACATCCAGAGGATAATGCAAATAAGTTGCGAAACGTACACACACCCACACGTACATACATACATACGAACGAAGTAGGAAGGGGGCACATCCAGAATTGCAAAATAAGGCCGCAACGAAGCGTCGACGCTCTGTGCGGCTATCGCGAAGCTCACCTTCCACACACACACACGCAGACACATATATAACGTATAGTACAGGTATGCATTCGTATGTACGTGTATGTGTACAAGTTGGAACCCCCAAAAGCTCCCTGGCGCCTCCACATATGTGTACACGCGCGCGCGCGAGGGATATATAGAGAGAGAGAAAAGCGAGTAGAGAGAGAGAGGTCTAAAGCCTCCAGAGAAATCAACGTGTGCGAGCGAGAGTCGAGCTTGCAAAGCTCTGCTGTGTGTGTGTATGTGTACGCCGCATATAACAACACACACACACGATTTCGTAGTAGTAGTAGTAACCCCTTATAACCTACCTATCTACCTACCTACCACGTCTGGTACGTGCGTGGTGCGCTTTTACATCTTTAATCGTTTTCGCGAGAGAGAACGAGAGAGAGAGATAGAAAATATATATATATTGTATAACCAAGTGTGTGCTGCGCTCCGAGGCACTTAACGATTGCATTATTCAAATCATTACCGCCACCCCCGCTATATCTGTCTCTCTGACTCGCGTGCGCGAGGCGCTGTTTTTCGCCTTATTCCTTCCTCTTCCTCTATACCTTTCTCGCTCTCTCGCTGCATACAACGTGTGCAGTACTCGTAGGTATTTCAGTTATATCGTTACATAATTCGCGAGTTTTATCATCCCTCCTCTTCCTCTTTCCTCTTTACATACCCCAGCACACGCGTGTACACGTTATATTTATTTCGGACGTTCGACTATTCGAATATGTATACGCGTGATTCGAATACGGTATGTTAACATAAACAGTCGAACTGCACGAGCGACGATCGACGCGATTCGGTAGCGGGTGGTGGTAGTGGTGGTGCGCCGCACGCGTCGTTTCGTATACGTCACAATATCGTCGTATAGCTGCTGATTAATAAATAAACAAAACCCAACCCCCGCATTAACGGACGGAGTTTAATTGACGCGAGCGCGCAGGGGCCGATAGGCACAAATTGCACTTTTTATTATTTGCGTAACGTCATACCGACTAGGATGTATAGCAATTCTCTCTCTGGTCTTATGCAGTTATAATAACCGGAAGCTTCTATAGCATCGCGTCGCATTGGCAGCAGAGCACGTATACACACACACATACACTTACTTGGTTGCATCACATTTATGTGTATCGTATTATTCACTCTCTTATATGCACACTTTATAAAAGCCGATATATTTACGTGCGAGTAGGTATAAATGTGTATACACGTTTACATAGTAGTAGTAGTAGTAGGAGAGGGTAAGCAAGCAAGCAAGTAGTGGTAGTAGTAGGCGACACACACCTGATGAAGGTCGTGTCGGCCGAAGGGCTGGATGGAGCTGGCGATGAGCTCGCCGTGGAGGCCGTGTTCGTCTCCTCCACGTCCATCATATCTCATATCTTCCTTTTCTTTCCTCTTCGAAAAAAAAAAACAAACGGAGCACTGAATTTTCAATTAAATAATAATAATCACGCACTGCAGAACTGATATATTTTATTATAGACACACAACACTGATTTATAGTAGCGACGACGACGACGACGACGACGATCACGAGCAACCCCCCGCGCGCCCACGCGACTTCCCGCCGTTCTTCTTCTTCTTCTTCTTCTTCTTTTTTCAGCTACTACTTCTCTACTCTCTACAACTTGACAGATTCGATTGTGTATACACACACACGTGTGTGTGCATTCAAGTACTTGTAACAACGCGCGTATAGGTATACTCAGGAGCTTGCACACACGGACACATATATGCAAGCTGCTGCTGCTGCACACAGATACACAAGAGGGAAACGAGTTAGCGAGCGAGGGTGGGAGAGGGAAAAACGACAACGTCCGTCCACGTCCACGACGACGATGCACAGCACGACGGGACCCTATCCTAGTATGTACGAGGGAAGGAACCGCGAACGCGCACGTCAGACGACGACTGCTGCTGCTGCTGCTGCTGCTGCTGCTGCTGCTGCTGCTGCGGTGCTTGTGCTTGTGGGCAGAGAGAGAGAGAGACGCCCTCCTCCCTTGCGGCGCGCACACGCGAAGGCTGCTGCTGCTGCTGCTTCTGTGCAGAAAATCGCACAACCCCTGGGATTTGTCAGACTCTCTCTCTCTCTCTGTATGTGTGTGTGTATTTTATACGTATAATAATGTGTAGGTGCGTAGTGTATGTGTGTAGGGGTGCCTTCCCGCCCGCCACCACCACCACCACTGACTCGACTGCTGCGAGGGAGGAGAGAGGACCTTGATTTTTCGTAAATACCGCGCCACCTGTCGCAGCTCTTCGCGTAACCGTCGCGTCGTCGTTCTGTGTTATTGTTCGCAGCTCTGCGCTGCTGCTGCAGTCGGACTGTGAGCCGCGTGTTATCAGTCGAGTGGCTTCTATCGATTTTTTTTGAGAGATTCTCTCTCGCTGATCTCGCTTCCGTATGTGTATCAAGGGAAGAGGGATACTATTTTTTTTATAATGGATTCGTGTATGCATTATTTCTTAAGAAAAACAAATCTATTCGTTACTTCTCTACAAAAACTGCTCGAAAAACGCCGCTTTATAATTCAATTATATAAAAAAAAATTTTTTCATCGTTATTGCTAGTATTTAATAGTAGTAATAATAATAATACAAATCTAGATAAAGTATATCTAAACGGTGGTTGAAACGCGCATCTTGTACGACACAAAATGACGCACGAACGTTTCGCCGACTAAAATTGGGAAGATCAGTGATGCTTCGGCGTAAATCTGAAATGTGAAAAATTACTTTTAGTATTGAATTATCTTTGATCGTTGCTTTGTTGTTTAGCAAATATTTACCTTTACTGCTTTAGAGTCTTTCTTTATTTTTCCCCATGAAACTGCTTCATCAGGCCTTGCTCCACTATCGCTACCATCAAACTCGTTGGCTGTGTTTAAGAAAACTCCAAACTCTGCACCATTTCTCTGTAAAATGAATTTTAGATTGAAATATTTACTCGAAGACAATAATCTTGAAATTATTTACATTTTATTGATACATACCATGAGATTCGCATTACAAATGTGATGCTTCACTACACCTCCTCCAATTATAATGACTCCACTTCTTATTGCTTTCATGGCTATTGTATTGATTCTTCTCAGATCTGTACACATAGTAAAATAATTATTAAATCAATTAAAATCAATTGCTTGAAAAAAGTTATACTAATAACAATTATTACCTGAAACAATGTCTATGACAAGGCCAGGATCATTTTTAAACGAATGGAAATACATCATATCTCCAAGACTTCCGTCAGTTAATGCAGGACAAAATACTGGAATTTTATTTTTGGCACACCAGTAGTATATAGATTCTCTATTATTTATTTCTTCTCCTAGCCTAGCAATTACTTTAGACGGGGTCCATAAGGTACCCTGAAAAAAATGATAATTATTAAAATCATACCAAGATATCTTACTAAAAAATTATGTGGATGATCATACTTTTTCTTTTTGTTCTTCTAACATTTTATCTAAAATTGGCATGACCCAGTTTTCAAAAAGGCAGTAGTTATCGTTAGGTACTAGTAAATTGCCTATTCTATTGATACCCCTGTCCCTGAGGGTTTTTCCATCCAAATGAAAATCGCCTACTAGAGTTGGGGCTAAACATTTAATAAAATCTTCTTCCACACCACCCGCAGTTGTGACTATACAATCGATCTGCAAAAACAACAATAGTTTTAATAACTATATATTACAAAAATAGTCAAAGAAAACAATTATAATTTACCATTCTGTGCTCGGCAAGAAATCTTATGGTTTCTCTAACACCACACGATGCCATGTTCGATGTGTAACCTAAAAATATAGTGCAACCGTGCCTCCTCTTGATGAACTCATCCTCTTCTAAATTGTCCTCTTGATCAGGTTCGAGTGGTATTCTACGAGCCACGAGCATCCTGAGAATTTCCTCCACCGCCAGTCCAAAATTTGTTGCTTGGAAGCCAGAGTGTCGATAAGTTCTGAACAGGGCTGAGTAATTGATGCCATCGTTAAAGTCATAACCTGCAAAAAAGATTTTAAAGATATCGTGAATTAGAATTATGAATTGTGAATTAGAATCATTGAAAGAAAATGATATGGATGCATACCTTGAACGGATGGCGTTGAGGTCGGCAGTGGAGCACTGTGTTTCAGCACATTGTGCAGCAGGGATTCAGGCACTTTGTTTTCGCTCTTTTTGGGATCCAACGCACGTGCCTCGTCCTTGCCTTTGTCGTCCTCGCTCTCTGTCACTTTGTTATCGTCTTTTTTCGACTCGACAACCGTCGTCGCCTCCTTGGCTGCTGCTGCACTCGCTGCACTGTCGGCGGCATTGTTATTCGGCGCACCGGTTGCTTTACTGTTTTCTTTTGTTGTCGAAGCCGCGGGAGTAGCAGTAGCAGTGGCAGCGGTGGCAGTGTCGGTGGCAGTGGTGGTTGTTGTTGTTATTGTCGTTGTTGTCGCTGCCACCGATGACGACGATGACACACTGTTATCGCGCTCGTGTCCGGTCGAGATGACGGAGTCGCACATGTTCGAAAACTTTTTAGCCTTATATTACTTATACAAAATAACGCCGCAACTGCACTGTGCGCCCGATGCACACACACTCGCACACGCTAATTTGTATTTTCTACGACTGCCTCGCCCAGGTAAGAGCGTCGAGTTTTATAATAGACGATGCTCGTCGTCGAGGCCGCGGGCTGACTGTCATGAGCCTGGAGTTTCGTAGCAGACAGTAAAAGACGCCGTGTGTATAGAGAAATACTATGTACGTGTGCTCCGGTGATCGGTGCTGTATGGATAGCGCGAGAGATAGTGTACAAGCAGTAAAAGTTTATATATGTGAGCGAGCAGCAGCGTTTTGGAAGGCCTGGAAATATTGCGTCTGCTGAGGCGGGGACGCATGCGCGACTCCGAAATATACACATACTCGCCGGCGTGGCGTCGTCTGCGGTGCTATTGACAGCCGCACTCCGATCTGGAAAGAGACATAGTCCGTCGTTTAAATACCTTGGCTGATATAGGTATGTGTAATTATTTGCGGGGATTTTGGGTGTTTTTATTTATAAGTTATAATTTTATTCGAGAGAATGTTTTTCGCGAAGAAGATAATACTGAAAGTTTACTCGCGGTATCGAATGTTGGAGAAATCGAAAAAGAACACTATCGAATGCAAGCATTATTCACTTACATTCTGCGATTACGATCCACTCTTAATCTATCTTTATTTTTACTAAATGCAATTAAAATCAAATAATTTACCAAAATACATCAGAGCATCAAAGCATCAAAGCATCGATGCTCGTCCTATCGCGTCCTTTTAAATTCCAGTCGCTCTCATTATCGCCTCGCATGCTGCGTCTGCATTATAGTCGAGCGCCTCGCGCGCGCATACACATAGACGAGATATTTTCCTCTCCCGCTACTTCGTCTCGCAGACACATCCTTTCACGCGTCTCGCGATCCTCTCTAAGGGGTTGAATCAGCCGCTCGTGGATTCTTGCGATCCTCTCTCTCTCTCTCTCTGCTGCACAATTCGCAGGCGCATCGTTGCCAAATGGTGCGTTTTTACGCGCGATAATCTCGCGCATTTTGTGTATGCACGCGAGGGAGCCGCAAGAGAGGTCCAGATGGCAACGTCGCGCTTAGTATATAGCTGCTGCTGCTGCTGCGGCCAGATTCTCTCTCTTTCTCGATTCTGTTTTACTCGTCTCCGCGCCGCGCGGCACGAAATTGATGATAATTCGAAGACGGGTTCTCGGTATTTTTTTATTTTCTTTATGTAATGTGAATATGTTGCGAACACTAAAAAGTTCGATAAGATTATGTATTTATTTTTTCTCTCCCCGATAAGCAATAAGTAAAAGTTATCTAATGCGCGCCTCGTTTGATCGCCTTTTGAAACGTGAAAGAGACCCGTGGAACGTCAAGAAAGCCCGGCGCGCCGCGCGAGACACTTGCGCTGCCTATAATACAAGAGATAATCGGATTCACTCTCCCATAGAGAAACTCGATATATAGCACTTGTATTAGGAGTCGCGCGGACTCTCTTCTAAGATCATTGCTCCCGCGCGTCACGTAAGCGCGCAATTAAATCGATGTACAGTTTCGGAAAAATATCCCCGAAAGCAGCGTCGTCCAAACTTTCTCGCGTCGAAGCAGCAGCAGCAGCAAGTGTATATGCCTACGCTTGTGGTAGTGTACAAATACACACACATGACACACACACACACACACAGCGAAGCTTTACGCGTCATGCGCACTCTCGACTTGTATATGTATACTCTCCGGACTCGGCCGCGCGAGCCGAGCAGTCGGACTCTCGACAAAGGCCTATTGCTGCTGCTGTACTGTATTATAAATGTGTGAGTGTGTGTGAGTGTATATACGGAGCCACAACTGACAACACACACTGTACGTCCATAGACGTCGGGAGACTGCGTGCCAGTCCGAATCGACGCGTCGCCTTGTGTGTACTGCCGCGCGAGCCCGGCCCGACGACGAGTGTGTCTGTCTGTGTGTACAGTGTATACAACGCGTGAGATTCAGCCGGAGTGAGATTTTCGATATTTAAACCCCCTCGTGTTGGTTTCTTTCGTTTGACGTTTTGTTATATTTTGGGGCGTGTGGAGAGAGAGAGAGCATCGTTCTCGGCGACGACGTCGACGTGAAAGCAAAAGCTCGGCATTTTCGTTCATCGAGCACACAACTGCAACACGTTTCGTTCTGCGGCGTGTGTAATATAGATATATAATCAAAGAAAAGGTTCGTAATTTCTCTCTCTTATCTTGGGTCTGTCAAGTTGACGTTTGTCGTAAACTAACGTCCCGTAAATATCGATTTCTGCTAACGACAACGTAACGATAGACATGTGTACAACGTCAAGCATAGTGGACCCTCTTTTTTGTCTCTCTCTCTAGCCATGGTGTGACTCACGAGTGTCTGTGCATGTGTTTATCTGTCATGCATATAATATGCATATTACAGAACTAAACAAAAATTCGCGTCGCAGGACTCCGAGATTTTTTTTAATATTATGCGGTGCGTGCGAGAGGCAGAAAGTTTAACATTAGTCACGGCAGGTCGTTAATGAAATGCTTACTAGGCACACACACTCGCGCTAATTCGTTGCATAAAACAACAAGTTGTTAAACAATAATGATTTATTTACTCGAACCTCGTTTACGACATTGTTTATTTTATAACTCGTTACGTTATGTCGGTATATGTACACACAAAAGAGCAGCAGTTTCGTGTGCACACAGCTGCATGTACGGCACGAGCGCATTGACTCGTTCAATGTTAATGTTCGTATTGTTTCTTAACGAGACAGCGAGAGAGAGAGAGAGACAATTAATTTATAGGAATGTTCATGGAATGATAAATATCTCATTCTGTCTTTGCAATGATTTCTCGCAGAAAAAACGATTCTTATATTCGAAGAAGAGAGCGAGGCCATCGGTGCTCGGTATAGGATGTAATTTTCGTAATGAGATTCTTCAAATTCGCTAGAAATAGCTGAGAAGCTCTATTGCTCGCGCGCGCACTCGAGAGTCGCGTGTTTGTTTTTCTTACTTTTACCGCGGTAAAAAACGATCTATCTCTCTCTCTTTCTCTCTCTCGCAGCTCGTGTATTATCGACGCCTGACTCCGGAATAATGTCACCCCCCGACGTATTCGACAAAGATTTACTCTTATACCCATTAACGAAAAGCTCGCTCGGAGGACCTTGAACCGAATATCGTTTCATTGTTCTCGAGCTCATTTAATTTTGGCTTTCGCGCGCGCACTCGTATATTATTTTTGGTACAAGAGAGCGGCACTCGATCAAAATTTCACGAACTCGTATATGTACGTTTTGTAAAAGAAAAATGTTTGTTTTTTCTGGCCGCAGACAATGCCGATCACCAAGATCTGCTGCATGGGCGCGGGCTACGTCGGCGGGCCGACCTGCAGCGTGATCGCCCTCAAGTGTCCGCACATACGCGTCACCGTGGTGGACAAGAGCAGCGAGCGCATCGCCCAGTGGAACTCGGCCAAGCTGCCGATCTACGAGCCGGGCCTCGACGCCGTCGTGCAAAAGTGCCGCGGCCGCAATCTCTTCTTCTCCACGGACATCGCCCAGGCGATCGAGGAGGCCGAGCTCATCTTCATCTCGGTCAACACGCCCACGAAGCGCTTCGGCAACGGCAAGGGCCGCGCCGCCGATCTCAAGTACGTGGAGAGCGCCGCCCGGATGATCGCCGAGATCTCGGCCGGCGACAAGATCGTCGTGGAGAAGAGCACGGTGCCGGTGCGCGCAGCCGAGAGCATCATGAACATACTGCGCGCCAATCACAAGCCCGGCGTCTCTTACCAGGTACGAGCTCAATTTTATATAGCTCGCAGCAAAAGGTGCAGTATCTCGAATAATACATCGCATTATTATTACTTTTTTAGATACTCTCGAATCCGGAATTTCTGGCCGAGGGCACGGCGATCGACGACCTGCTGAACGCCGACCGAGTCCTCATCGGCGGCGAGGAGTCGCCCGAGGGCCAGGCCGCCATCGAGGAGCTCTGCAAGGTCTACGAGCACTGGATACCGCGCAAAAACATCCTCACCACCAATACGTGGAGCTCGGAGCTCTCCAAATTGGTACGATATCCTTGTTGCATAACGATAATATGATTTTTGTGTGCTCGCGTAACTTTTATTGTTGTTGTTGTTGTTGTTGTTGCTGTGGGTCACGACAGGCCGCCAATGCCTTCCTCGCTCAGCGCATATCGAGCATCAATTCGCTGTCGGCCGTGTGCGAGTCGACGGGCGCCGACGTGTCGGAGGTCGCCCGAGCGGTGGGCCTCGACTCGCGCATCGGCTCCAAGTTCCTCCAGGCCTCGGTGGGCTTCGGCGGCTCCTGCTTCCAGAAGGACATACTGAATCTCGTCTACATATGCGAGTGCCTGAATCTGCCCGAGGTGGCCGCCTACTGGCAGCAGGTCATCGACATGAACGAGTATCAAAAGTCCCGATTCTCGGCCAAGGTAAAAAATAAAAAAAATAAAAAAGAACTCTCGCGACCGTGTGCGACAATTCTCTATCTATCTATCTATCTCTCTCTCTCTCTCTCTCTCGGTCTGTTGCGCAATCCTCGAACTCAATTGGAATTTTATTATTGCTATTATCCGCGCAGTAACTTCTTCGAACTGCACGCGAGCGCGATCGATGAAAAAAAAAAATATATATATGATAATAAATAAAAAGAAGGCATTCGAGCAAATGCCGTTGCCGCTGCTTCTTCGAATCGCAATGAGAAGCGATTGGGATCAAGTGCTAAATTTTTTTCATTTCTTGTGCAGGTCATTGAATCTCTGTTCAATACCGTGACGGACAAGAAAATTTCCATCCTCGGCTTTGCCTTCAAGAAGAACACCGGCGACACTCGCGAGTCTCCCGCGATTCACGTCGCGCGTACTTTGATCGACGAAGGCGCCAAGTTGCACATCTACGATCCAAAAGTAAGTCATACGCAAAAAACAAACGAGAAATAATATCAAGCAACAAAATATAAATCTCGATTCTTTTTTTTTTTGCGATCGCGCACAGGTGGAGGAGTCACAGATCATGTCTGACTTGAGCAATTGCGGCGCGATCCTCGAGCCCGAGTTGGTGAAATCACGCGTGAGCATATTCAAGGACGCCTACTCGGCCACGAAAAACACCCACGCGATCGTCGTGTGCACCGAGTGGGACGAGTTCGTCGAGCTCGATTACAAGCGCATCTACGCCGAAATGATGAAGCCAGCCTATATATTCGACGGCCGCAAGATTCTGGACCACGATAAGCTACAGAAATTGGGCTTTATCGTGCAAACGATCGGCAAAAAGTTGAAACGCACCGCCATATCCAGAGTCTGGGGTAGCCAGACTCTCTCGTAGTACAGTAAGAGTAGCAGAGACAGCAGTTGAGACACTATACGTACGATAGTTTACGCTACGCTACGGCACGTCGCTAAAAGCGAACGCTTTTGACGAAATGAGCAATATTTCTGAAAAATTGCTATGATAGGAAAAATTGTTGTTTTTTTTTATACATTTCTTGATGAATTAATCACTGCCTAATTTTAAAATAATTTTATTTCACTCGTACGTTTGCCTATAGCAACAAAGTTGCAAGCTCTATTTTCTCATTGTTTTGCTGTTCCAATCGCTCAGTTATTTTAACGAATGATTTTTTGAGCATTATATTTTTTGTATAACTTTATCGTATCGTTGTATTTTTTCTATTACTTACAATGAGTAATCTCAGGAGTATTATTTAGAAGTATAAATTTGACATGCGGTCGATTATTATCTGTGCAATACACACGAAATACTGTACGTTATATATTTGTACTATTTATATATAAAGCATAACTCAAATTATAAATTTTTGTACTCGCAGACGCGAAAATTGTTAATAATCTAAATCTCATTCTTCAATTGTAAAGACGAATTGTATTTAAAAAAAAAGCTCCACAAAGCCATGTAAATAAATAAAAAAGTTTATTATTCTTCATAAAAAAATCGATAATAACGTCAATTTATTGATTGCTTTGCCGAAAACACACTTTCAAATTTCGCGCTGATCAGTTAGATAATATAATGAGGATAATTTATATTATTGCCACCCTGTATTAGCGCGCTCGCGTTATACTATTTACAAAGAAGATGTTTGTTTGTACGACGCTGTCTTTCAAATAGCTCGGATCAAAGGACGTTATAATTGTTTCCTTATTATTTCTTGGGTTAGCTACTGTGAAATTTGAATTACAAGGTGTTTTCAATCGAACATTAGTTACGAGTTTAACGTAAAAAATAATTAGTACTACATAAATTGTAATAACAAGTCTTGTAGTGCAGTGCTACGACCAAGGACATTTTTTTATCCGGCAGAAGAGGGTAGTAAAAGAGGAAGAGAGATCGAAGTGGGAATTGAAGATATACATCATATATATCAGTGTCAATTTTCCACACATCGTTAAACTTTTGCTACGTAAGATATAAATGCATTCTAAAATATTATCAATTTATATACGAGTAAAATCACGCGCTCAAGGTGCGACACGAGAGCTAACATTTTTCGAACGAGTTTATTTACATTTAGCCCCTCACGTTATACTCAATAGCCGTCTGCTTAATGATGGGTTGATATTCAAATATCAATACACGCGCACGCTCAAGTATTTCTTTTATTAAGATTTGAGTTGAAGTTCATTGTCCTGCATCAAAGTGTCGCGTATTATAAACAAAGTTTACGCGCCCGCGCGGGTGTGATCACAGGCAAACGCGAGCCGCTTTTTTATTATTCGTCTATGCGCGCCCAAACGACCAACGAGGGCCCAACTCTGATTGGTGGCGAGACAGTTAACAGTTCACTCGAACATCGTGGATTCGCAAGGGCGATTCGCACGTTTATCGTGTGCTCGCTACTCGATCGCGCGTCGCATGTATCGAAGCTCGCGCATCCGAAGGCATCGTGTGCGCGCTCAAAGTAGGGCGAGCGCAGCCTCGTAAACTTATTGCTGGGAAAATGGCATTAAAGGGTAATGGGTACCGCGTCGTGAGCCGCTATGTACAGAGAGAGAGACAGTAAATGTATGTGTATCAGCGCGTGTACGGCACGTATAATACAAGCTAGTCTGTGTATGAATACGATGTTGATTGACTATCAAGCTCGTGTCGTCATAATAAACTCGTCACACCCCCGCTTGCAGATAATGCATAAATATAATAGATAGCTCCGCAACTGTATCGATTCGTACTTTATAAGCACACACACACACACACACACACACACACACACACACACACACACACACACACACACACACACACACACAACAGGCCCGTATATTCTGTATAGGCTCACCGAGCTCGGTGTTCGGCACAGAGTATTGCAGGCGGTCTGCCTCGTTGAAAGATGCCGCACCGCTACCGAAAGCTCCAACGTCAACGCGAGCCCGCGGCGCTCGGCGTCCGTGAACACGCATAATATTTACATTTGCAAAGCTACGAAGCCATCATCGAGTTTGATTGAGTTACGGAATGTACATATAGACCGGCAGATAGTGACCGATAATAGGTGCTCATTTTTCTACTTATGCCCTTGAAAAGTCTGAAAGATACATCGATAACAAGCTCAAAAACGGAATATTACGCCGTATTAGCGTGGCAATATACAGTATGTTCCAGATAAAGCGGACACTTTTATAATTTCAATTTAAATTATAAAAGTATGAAAATTTTTCATACTTGGGCAATCAACTCGAAAAGCATTTCGACGGAGATCGCGACTACGAGCCACGGTCCATCGCTCGATACATGACCATGAGAAGCTATCGTGTGCTCTTGCCGTCGCGTATAGATCGAAGAGAGCCCAT
>CACVKI010139284.1:0-41582 GCA_902732785.1 Trichogramma evanescens
AGTCTCCAACTTGCAGCAATTTGGCCGCAATTATTATTATGTGTGAAGAAGTAAGGCCACGTTCCCGATCACTTATCACGCGTTCGCCAAACTTTGCATAGTTTGTATTTTTTTAGTGAATTTTCAATACTTGCACAAAATGCGAGAAACGTTCTACAACTTTGCACAACGTTTCTCGCATTTTGTGCAAGTGCTGAAAATTTTCGAAAAGTTTGACAACATGTGAGCTAAGTTTCCCACACTTCCTCATTCGCCACACAAGGAAGTTGGGATTCTCAGTTCACAAGTTTTACTAAATGTTGCCAAACTCAAAGTTAAACCAAGTGTGGCCCACACTTAATTTTTTTTACGCGGGAAATTACTTTCTTTTATTGATCAAGTAATACGGTATGCAAAAATACACTTTAACAATTTACATTATTACAAGTTTCATCTCTTTCATTTAGCCATAGACTTATGTATAGAAAATAGATGAGTTCATTTAAAATTATTAGATTCTTTCGCGCGTGATGTAATGTCAATTTTTTTTATATTATAAATTCGTATAAATTGAATAACAGTAACAGTAATATTTCGAAAAAATACACTTTCCATGTTTTCAATCAAATTTTGATAACAAATTTTTTTCTTAGTTTAAAACCATCGAAGTCTCGTTTCTCCGAAAAAAAACATTTCAAAGGCTCAACTCCGTTATAAAAAATTTTTCTTTTTATCATTATTAATACATCTCTTGCGACTGCGAAAAAAATCGCATATTCTCACAGCATAATTTACAAATATCGTTGCGATTAAAGAGGTTAATGCGTGTCTAAAGAGAGAGGGAGAAAGAAGAGTTTGTCGTTTGGCCGATGAGTCACACGCATAAATTTGTTTTACGCAAAATGCCTTTGTTAGACATCGCATTCGTAATTTGACATGAGTAAAACTTATGAATATGATCCATTTATTTATTACCAGGGTAAAAAAAAGCTTAGCTTCCCAATTCATCGATTAACAGAGTTATCGTTGATTCATTAAAAATTACGAATACTTGTGTATCTGCTCTGCACAACGTTGAATCTCATCCAAATGTCCAAAAATGCATTCATCGCTCAATACATACGACAAAAAATAAAACTTTAAAATCAAGAAACCATCGCTCGAACGAAATCTCGAAAAAATTCTATTATAATATAATGATATTTAGATAGGGTAGAAATCGTTTCCACTTCAGTACTTATAATCTTTTAATAAAAAAAAATTCATAAAATTTTTTAATTTAAAAGAAACACAAAATACTGCTTTTATTATTAAAGAAGAAAAACAATACGAAAAATCTCTCGAATTGCGCTTTGACGCGTATAAAAAAAAAGCTATTTACAACCAGTTCACCTCGCACTCGCACAACAATTTAACAATAGGCGGTTCGACGGCCCTTTATTCTCATTTTAAAAGGCGTCGCTGAGAACGCGCCCGACCACGCGACCGACGCTCTCGATCTCTTTGACGATGTCGTTGATCTTTCTGAGCTGCGGCGTGTCGAAAAACGAGCGGCTCGGCGCCGGGGTCGTGGTCGTCCTCGGGCGTTTGGTCGTCGTCGTGGTTTTCATCTGTTTCAGCTGCTCCTTCAAGTCGTCGGACTGCTTGATCAGTTCGACGCGCTCGTCCTCGGACTTTTTCAGGAAGAACTTGAGCTCGTCCTCGGTGTTCTTGAGGTCCTCGAAGCTCTTCAGGAGCGAGTCGTATCTCGTGTTGTGCTCCTGCATCTGCTGATTGGCCGCCTCGAGCTGGGTTTTGACTTGGTCTCGCGATATTGTTACGGTCATCAGTTCTTGGGAGCATTTTCTGGCATCGTCCACGGTGGCCGATCTTATCTCTGAAAATAACAAAATTCATAAGTACATATTGACAAATGAAGCGTTATTATCTTCAAGCTTAACCCGATCATCTCGATTCTCGTCAATGAGTTCTCGATTCCGAAAAACGATTCAAACTTTACGGTACATTGTACCGATAACAAAAACACTTAAATTCACGAATAATGAATAATTGTCTTAGGCGCACTCAAAAGTAAAGAGGCGCACGAGTTTATCAAGGTGGAAACGGAACGCGGCCGCGTCGTTATATTTGAAGGCATAATCTCTTGCAGCTGATAAGCATCGCAGCGCACATGCAGCTTAAATAAACGAAGATTAAGTACTTTGTCGCTGCGGCACGATCTGCGCATCGCTCGTATTCCGTGTATACAACGAAAAATCCGATAAAGGCGAGAAGAAAATACGCGTTAATTGCTAGCAATGTGCGCACCGAATCGATGCGCGCAGTCTTGACACCAATTAAAATCGAATTAAAAGAGAGACGCGTCTGCGACGATAATAATGATACACGAAAAAATCGCTTCATTGTTGCCAAGTCCGAATTATATGTATGCGAGCGAGAGGATGGAAAGTAAGTCGATGTGAAAAAAACCCCGAAGCGTACGTCAAAGTTAGACAGTAAACGTAACGGTCGGTCTTTTTTCATGGATCATCGCTGTTGTCGAACAAGTGAAATCGCGCGCGCGCGCGCGCGCAATTTCTCCGCATAGGCCAGCAGCAGCAGCAGCAGGCCATTATTATACATGTTATTTTCAACATTTATAATATCGATCGCGCGTACGATATACAAAATGTACGCGCTACACGTATAAAATTTATATTTATAATATCGATCTTGCGCGGCTCGGAAAAAGTGAAAAGCACAGCGTCGTCGTCCTCCTCGGCAATTCTATCCGCGAGAGCGCGTAAAATGATAAATAGTGTTTACACATACAAAAGCCTATATAGAGAAAGAGAGTGTATACGTATATCCAGGAAGGATGGCTTTATATACACACACACAATGACAATATACCTATACAGTTGCACAGAGAATAAGCCAGTGTCGCGCGTACTCGCTTAGCTTACGGAAACATGTGAAACGCGATACAGATATATAGTAAGCGAGCGACCTACTAATTTCTTTAGGCGCCTGCGGGTGATAAAACGCTCGGCATCTATCGATGTGTATTTTATTGGCGACAAAAAGCTTTCTTTTTCCGATTGGCCGGGCGCGCGAATATGCTTTTTTTTGTTTTTTTCGCTGTTTCATCGCTGTATACACCTCGGCGCCGAAAATCCGCGCAATTAGTCTTCCACTTCGGAGCGCAGCAGCTAGCAGGAATTCGCATTTAGGCGGCGTTTCACATCCGAGGATCGACGTTTACACGCGCAGCATCCTGCAGGCCATATATCTTCGAGCACTTATCGTTTGGTTCTCTCTCCGGACAATGCATTTACGCGAGCCATATCGGCAAAATGTTCGATCGTTAGACGACGACGACGACGGCGCGCGACGATTATCCTCTCTCTCTCTCTCTCTCTCTCTCTCTTCTCTCTCTGTCATTTGCGTCATCTCTCATTGTGCATCTCCGTCGTTTTCCGAAACTCGTTTCCGAGCCTCGCGCGCATTCTTGCATCGATGCGTGCTTTATTATGTGCCAGCTCGCGTTCATATACATATCTCGATGTATGTGTGTGTGCGTGTAATATGTACGTGACTGCGCGCCGCGTCGTTAAATTCCGAAAGAGTTAAGAGTTATATATACACAAAAAATAACGAGCCGGATCGAGCATGCTCTTGACAATCCGGATACACTGCACGTTTGCCGGACTCAACCCGATGACTTGGTTTTATTTATTTTTTGTGTCTTTGACACTAACCCGTTGAGACGTTGCGATTTTTCGTTTTTATGGAAATATATACAATGATTTCGACACATCGTCGCAGCTTACCGTCGTATTGTCCTTGCAGAGCTTCGAACCGGCGTGAGTATTCATCCAACTTCTCCATGTGCGTGGCCACTGTAATGAGACACAACCATAAGAAAAATAATGAACAATGAAGATAAAGGAGCATTTCGTCAGTAAGAAGAAAAAAAATGCGTAAACGGCACATAATTCCAGGCCGAGTTTTGAAATTAATAACAATAATGCGAATAACGACGATGTCGCATGCATACCTGTTTTTTCGCTGCGATACCATCCTGGCTGGGTGAACATGACGAAGCCGAGCAGGCAGGCGATGAAGGCGACCGAGCAGAGCAGCAAGATGCGCAGCTGTGAAAACACATACACGAAAAATTAGTCGAGTAAACACGGAAACACGTGTGCGTGTGAGCTACGACGATTGTTTATGAGTTTGTGTGTGATGTCATTGTACAGCAAAGACGTATACGCCACCACAATCGTTTACCTAATTGTGTAATATCGACATCTTACATTGTAGTATAATATATAGATGACACAGAAGATGGGGTCTATTTTCTAACGAATGTATTTGGATGATTGATTGGACACGTTCAATCGGGTACGGACGCGCCTTTGTATCATCATGTACTGTAATTGTAATGCGAGATAATCATCTCGATCGTTATGGAGTAGCGGTATAATAGTCTCGAATCCGCACATGTTTTTTTCATGTCTCTACATACTGGTTTTTACGTTACACACATTTCAACGAGCGTATAGAATCGGATCGATGAATCGTTTACATCCGAAAGAAAGTCCCAATTACATACATTGCAAGGCCCGTAATTGTACTGTACGTGATAAAAAAAAAGGAACACGACGATCGTGCGAGTTGTCGTGCCATTGAAATCGGGTACACGCGCGCGGCATATTTTCCTTATACAGATACATATGCAAGGTATATGTATAGGGCTGAAGCACGATCGCTATCATACGGTTCTTCGTTAGAACTCGTGCCGTGGATATATATATACGTGCATCAACAAGTGTCAAAAGACGATCGTCGCGCGCGCAAGCGTTACTTAGCACACGCCGCGTCGAGGATTACACGCGGATGTATATAAATATAGAATGTATATATGTTTGCGCGAGGAAAAGTTCGGAGTCGACTAGACACGGCGATGTTACTCAGCGCGTACAGACATTGTATATTTTATAGTTTGGTACACGGCGTTAAAGTTTTACCGAAGAATAGGCGAAACTCTGCAAAAGGGAGAGAAAGCCGATCGTCGAGAATAAGTTGAAAACGCCACGAGGTCGAGAGAGCTGCGACAGCTCCAACTCTCTCTCTCGTTTTAACCAACGCACACACGCAATTTATGTTAAAATATATAAAATATTAAAATGCTTTCACGCGCGCGTCTGCAACTTGTACATATTATACGTTTAGCAATATATCCTATACTCACATTCCTGATGACACGATTTCTCTGCTCGATGGCGAGCAGCAGATCGCTCACTTCGAGATACTCGTTCTGCTCGTTCTGCTCCTTGCTCGTGATGACGACCCCGCTCTCGACGTTCTGGATGGTCTTCTGTGGAGATGCTGCCGTTGGCTGATCCCCTGCAGGAACTCGAGCGGCCTCGGCCGCGGCCCTCTTCTCGTCAAAGTTGAAACCCAATTTGCCCATGATGGGATGGAGATAACAGAAAAAAACTCAAAGGCACTGTTTACGAAAGGCACTCCGTATATTTTAATAACAAAAAAAATTAAGCACTGAGCACTGCACACTAATCGTTGGCACGGCCTGATCAACAAGAGAGAATTAGCCGCTGTGTATGTATGTAAATGAAGGCTCTTACTCGAACGACGCTATACGTGTTCGACGCGATCGAGAGACAGACACTGACTGACGCTCGCCAGGCACACAACGGGAAACATATAACTATATAATGCGGAGCAGCCACACGGCTTGTACACAGCACGGCACAGAGTGTGTATAGTGAGAGGAACGATTCTGGGCCGTGCGCTGGCCTCTCCAATGTGTGTGTATGAATGTTTGTGTGTGTGCCTATATGCTGTGCGAGTTCGTATAGCCGTATTATACACGCGTTTGTTCCGAAGCTAGGCCGACGTAGCCACCGCCGCCGGTCGCTACACAAACTCCGTTCAATGGAAAACGCAATTATATCAGAGAGAGAGAAAGAAAGAGAGAGAGAGAGAGAGAGAAGGGGGGACCGTTTTAATACCGTGCATTAACGTTATATAGGGTCCCTCTCGCGTGCGCAACTGCGTGGGATATATTTTTATAAATCGTCGTGTACATAAGTATATGTATGCGCGCGTGCGACAGAGACTTCCTATGTGTTTAATACATGTGTAACGCAGTCACTGCACAAGCTGCACGACACAGTATGAACATAAGTGCATGACGTTGGTTTGAGGAAAAAAACCATCTTGCAGCCGCAAAGTCGAGCCGCGCATAGACCCACGATCGTCGTAAACTTTTGCCCGCCGCGCGACCGCGACATTCTATCACGACGCGCACCACAGCTTTGGCCCTCTATAATATCTTTCTCTATGCACAGCCGCACATTATCCTTTTTTCCGGCTCCGTTTTCTGTTATTCCTTTTTGTTTTTGTTGTTGTTGTTGTTACTCTCTTCGTCGTTGTTGTTGCTGTAGTCTTACTGCCCACATTATGGTATTTATATTCTCACGCGCGCGCCTCGCGGGAGAAAACCAACGCGTAAATATGCACGTACCACTACGTTTATATGCATGATATACACACATCGGCGTTCCAGTTTTTTTTTTTCTCTTTCTCGCGAGGCGCGCGCGAGGAAAGCTACTTTCTTTGCTTGACTACGCGCGCGCGCGAGCACAAGCCGAGGTGTGCAGCGGCTACGGCGACGGCGACGGCATCGTCGCGCGTTGCACATGATTTTGCCGACTTTTGACCTTCCGCAAAACAAAGTTTCCGCTCTTTCTCGCTCCTATACCTATATAGCATAGTCGCGTGTATAAATGCAATCAGCGCGACTCGCGCGCGCGGAGTTCGAGCCGCGTGAAAATTTGAAAAGCTGCCGCTACGACGAGCGCCGACTCTTCTCTCTGTCTCTCTCTCTTTCACTGGCGGAAATTTTTGTTTGTTTTTTCCGCGCGCAGCACCTTAGAATTACCCACGGCTCTCCATTTCTCCGAGTTCGCCGCCGCCGCCGCCGAGTCTCGCTATTAAGTACATTGGAGATCGAGGTCAATGCGTAACAGGTGAAATTTCGTCCAGGAAAAATATTAAGACTTCTCTCTTCACTGTACACAAGCATAAATCTGTTTAAATGTAATATCCTCTCGTATGCCTCGTCCGAGAGTGCCTTAATATACCTTATAAAATCTATATGAAAAATATTTCCCAACTCTCGAGATCTGTGTATTACGGCGTTGGCCCAGCTCTTGTCATGAATATGTAGACGCGATTGTTCGTGTGTATGTGTGTGATATAAACACACACTTTTCTTACGTAAAACGTCGATGCCGTGTATAAACGGGATCGGCACACACATTATTGGTCCGATCGAAACATGCGCGAATTTCCATGTATGCCATATAACGAAATCGATTCAAACGCGCCCGCGCTCGGCCGCTTGCGAAAGTCCTGCTGCCATGTAGGTACGTGTTTTTCGCTTTTTAACGCGATCGCTTGAAAAGACGCTGACGCAGGTGCTATACAAATACGTTTTTCGGTGGGCCTTTTAGTATACATGTACGCAATGAAGAGAAAAACCCATTCATCGTAGCCGATTTTGTTAAGAGAGAGATAGAGAGAGAGAGAGAAATCTAATCGATACTCTTGACGCTTTTACTTTTACTTTGAATTTCGACTGGCATATAGAGCAGAGAGGTTGGTGTATTTGTTTCGAGATGTTGTTCTTTTATTTTTTTTCTTCGAGGAAATAAAACGGTTAACGGCCGCTTGTAAATTACAGAGACTTCTTATCTCAATGCAAACGCTTCTGGTACAATTATTTTTTCAGACTTTAATGCTTATTGACCTTGATTCAAATGAAGTAGCTGAGTTTTCTTTCGAAAGTAACCAATCCTTATATATTTCAGTTGAATTGCCCGATGATAAGCTGTCAAAAATGATGTATCGTATGGTTATCTTTGACAAAAGATTCAAAAATCATATTTTCATAGAAACCTTCAATGCACCTGTTCTCATAATCGATTTGAAAAAGATGACCGATAAAGCATGTTATTCCCTTTAAAAATCTCTAAAAGTCAGTAATACAATCACAGGCAATGCTGTAGTTATCTCAAACTGATCGTTATCTATTTTTTTGACGGTCGATGATTGATTTCAAAATCGTATTTAGAAAAACAATTTGAAGAATTGATTTCATTTAATGAAAAAATGAAAATCTATTGATCTATTCATTTACTGTACTTAGCAGTTATTACGCAAAACACGGATAGATCGACTCAACGAAATATTTTTTTTTTTTTAACCGAGGCATCGAAGAATTTTATCACTTTAATTTTACGAGCAGGCGTACCAGGCGTAAGGCAATTAATAGCCGCGTTCTAAAGGATGCTGATAAATTTAACATTAAACGAACCGAAGGTTATAACGCTGACCCATCCAATCGGCGAACTACTATACACAATTGAACCTGCAATCGTGCAATTTTTTTTCCGTTACTGCAGAATAATGATAAAGTTTTTTTCACGATTAAAATGAAAAAAATAAGATTGGAAATCGCCTGACTTAATAGCTCCATACCTCAATACTTCTGAGGTTTTCACTACCTGGAAAGATATTTTATTATATGTTCTAATGAACATGCGTGTCACATATTCAGGACATAAGCGAAAGAAAGTCCACCGGCCCGGACAACTCGATATGGAGTATTATTTAAAAAGTCGTAACGCAGTGCAAGGAATATTTAATTTTTCATTCCGTATACTAATATCCGGCTGATGAAGAAAATTTAATCAAAACAGGTTTAAGTATGTAAATGAAAATCTCAACTGAACTTATAAACATTCTAGTAAAAGTATTCGTAAAAAATTGGCTTTTAAATAAGTTACCAAGTTTTTTCCTATAATGTACTATGTATGGATCAACATTTTGTATCATCAATAAATTTCTTTGAAAATATTGAATTTTAAAGTGAAAGTAAAAAAAGTTTTTAATTATTAACAAAAAAAGAAAATTAAAGAAATAGCTCGATGTAGATACTTCAAATGTCTGGAACCAGAATTTAACTGTATTACAGTACGTTGCGTGTATAATGAATTAGAAAGGTCTATATAGGTATGACATACCATTACAAGATTATGCAATAATCGATAATAAACTTACATACATTTAATCGTGTGAAGAATTTCGTGTGGGAGCTAATAATTTTCGCTCATTTGTTTTTCCAGTATATTTTCAAATTCATAAAAATAAAAAAATCAATAAATTGATTAGAAATAATAATTGTTTTGAAAAATAACACCATTATATTATTTGAAGAAATAATTTTTTAATGAAATAACTAAAAAAATGATGAACCACGTTCAAATTTTTCAAATTAATGTTAACCATGCTTATGTTAACCATGCCAGTAACTTATATTAATGTATAAAATTGTACAAAAATTCGAAACAACAATAATGAGGGTTCGTAAAAATGAATACTTCATCCAAAGACATAATGTAAAAATGTCTGTACATATATATTTTGATCTTCAATATTTCTAACCATACAAAAATGTCTCAACAAACATTATACAAATTTTCTCCTTACACTAATAACATCTACTTCACAAAAGAGAAATCATCAATCATTTTGTATAATTGATAGTAATTCGTTCTATTTCATAATTAAGAAATGGTCAGTTATTTTGTATGCTTAACTTACATCACAATGACAAAAAGTTCAACTGCTTAAAAAACAATAGTCATCCTTTATAGTTAATTTTTTTAGGTAATCATACCGTATCAAATAAATTGAAGAACTGAAAAACATCATACGTTTTTTTAGAAAAAAATTTTTTTAGTTATGAAACCGTAAACAGAAATGACATTTTTCAGTCGTACCTGTACAAAAATTATAGTACATGTTACAACTATGCTAAACTTATAAAACAAGTTGTAATAACATATTAAGTACATTGTTATTGTTTATTTTTAAATGATAAAAATATAAACGATAAGTTAGTAAAATTATGGCAGTAATAAGTAGCACCTTAGTCATTAAGTAATTTTAATTTACAATGTTACTGTAATTTACTTATATACAACTACATACTATTCACAAGACGACTTATAAAATATTTTGGAACATTGTTAAGTATGTTAAGTGCCTTAAAAACCCTAACATTATGTTTACAATATCTTTTATTAGTTTTTTCTATAAAAATACAGTTTTTTAACCATTGTTGACGCTAACAACATATTTGCACTCTACAGACTTTCTCAGATTCATATTTCAGTACGGTTTCCAAGATAAAATATTGAGCTCGCTCTTGAAAAATTGTCAACACTATACAAAATTTTTATCTAGTTTTCTTCGTGGAAGTAACTTTATTCGTGTTTGATGTCATTGACATTGTGGTGGACGTAGTCATCCTCATCTAAAGTAAATCTGATTTAATATTACATCTCAGTAGATGATAAGAAAAAAAGTAGTAACAATGATCGAATCAATTACGCACCTTCTCTTTCGTCTTCTCCTTCCTCCAAATGTAAGTCACCATTTTTATTGTGCGTCTCTTTGTAATTGTAATCGTCGTATTGTTCCACGTCCTCGTTACCAGCGACATTCTCTAAACTGCAATTTTTACGATAATGCGTATAAACTATAACTATATGAGAACTATATGAGATACGTTTTATATTATGAAAACTCACCCGCTCTTTTCTTGACGCATTTCACCAACTTCTTGTTGACCAACTTTAACAACTCTGTACCAGCCGTTCTCGGGGTCGTGTCCAACGGCCTCGTGTCTAAGTTTTTTCATAGCTTCTAATTGATGGATAGCTTTTCGAATGTCTCTATTCGCATTGGCGTTATCCCGATTGGGATCGGCGAAGCCAGGATCGACTTGTGCTTCCGAGTCAGCTTTACCTGCCGGTCGCCTTTCGATATCTTCTTTGGGCTGTTCGATGAGTCTTGGTATCGGTGGCACACCTACAGGTAGCTTCACTTTGGCAGTCGTCGTTGTCGCTGTGGTGGCTTTGCTTGAGCTCTCGGTGGGACTTTTCAACGGCGCCGGCACCGCATTATTCATCATCCCCGAGACTTGAGCCTGTAAAAAGAGAGTCGCTCTATTTAATCAGTTGTTAAAATATATTTTATCGAATTAAATAAGCAATGGATAAAATTAGTGTAAATGTATAATTAGATAAAGCCAAATAATTGTGAAATGATTGGATCCCTGAGACTGATCTACTTATGATTAATATACGATGTAAATAGTTTTACTTTCTTAACGATGATACTCATCCCATCAATTTTACTTATAGTTTATTGAAGAGCCATTACCGAAATTCATTACAGTACATTTTCTTTTATTAGTCATGTCATTTAACGTTAAAGCTGAGAGGAAAATTCATGAATTTGATTGTGATGTACGAGTAAATAAAATATTGTAATTATGAAACGTAAAAAAATTGTCTTCCATGATATTACATGAGTGAATTAACATGCTATGGACTGTCACCTTTCAATACATTATTAAATAAATACTTACAGTACATCAATTTTCGCTGTGTATATCAAAATGACGATCGATACTTCACGATACTAAATTAATCTTTTGTTAATTAATACAATTATGAAAATTTTATTATTAATCCACCAACCAATATTATAAATGATCAAAAATTTGTGGATGGTAAAAGAATAAATTCAAAGAAATAAAAAACGATAACTATTTATTAACTAAATGCCATTGTAATTTACAAAAATTAAATCTATTTAATACTCGCTAGTGACGTTGCGGTGACGTAAAAATAAAATTCTTTTTAACTTAACCGTGATAGTTGTATGGCAATGAAATCTCATTAAAAACGGTCAAAGAAAAATCATACCTCATCCAATAATTACAGAAACAAATAATATAGGCTTTTACAAAATCACTCTATTTATAATAAAGTATTTAAAACTATGCATGTGGAATGTGAAAATCAAAACTAATAGTAATAATAGAAATTTTTCTACATAAAAATTATTTACAAAGCTTAAATTAAATTCAAAGCATACATATACATCAACAATTTTTTCTGTTCAGAAAAAATATCGCTACTTTTTCTCAAAAGAATGCGATCTAATAACACGTAAATTTCTACTGCAGTAAGTATAAATATTTTACTTGAATATAAAATTTTCAAACATAGAAAAACAATATTTATATCTCATTAATGTAAGCTCATACATTAATGTGATTTCTAACTTCAATAATATTTTTTTAAATAATCAAAATATCTTTTGATTTCTTATACTTCTCAGAGAAAAATCAGAGGCCATGCGTACTGTTTACTAGTAGTAGTTGATGAGATCATAACGAGTCATGTAATATATTTTTTTTCTTTAATAAAATTTATAAGGCACATTTTTGTTGGCGATACTTTTGTCGTGTGAAAAAAGTTTTGTGAAAAGTACATCAACTATCTTTTGTCAGTAGCAACTAGTCACAATGCCAGAAACTCGCACTCTCTTTCTATTTACTTTCTAATTCTAAGTTGTACATCAACTCGGCAAGAGCTCAATCGAATTCAGTCAAAATCTTTGAGTTCAGGCAGCGACGGCTCGCTTTTGAACAGATTTTCCGTGCTCGACGGCATGGCAATCAAAACCGGCGGCCTGACGCGCGGAACTTTGACTTGATCGTTGACCGGAGGACCATTAATATCACGCTCCGAAGGGTATGCGAACTTTAACGGCGAGTCCGGCTTGTTTTGGTCGGGACTCGCTAGAGGAACGATTTCCGGCTGGTCGTTCAGTTCGTTCGGTTCGTTCGGGCCGACTGGCACGATATTGCCGCCCCGGCTGGCAAAGCGCACGTCGCTCTTGATCTCGTGTAGCGAGTCGTCGCTGTGGATGTTTTGCAACATGTCGTTTTCGTCGTTGTTGTTGTTTATGGTGTTGTTGTTGTTGTTGTTGTTTTCGTCGTCGTTTTGATTGTTATCGTGAAGATCGACGAGGTGACGATTGTTCTGGGGTGCCTGGAGAGGCTGCGGATTTTGGCCGGCTTGTAAAGCTTCGCTCGACGGACTTACCTGATGCTGAGAAGACGACGACGACGGCCTATTCAGCTGCATCTGGTCCTTGTCCATTGCCGCGGGGTTGGACTTTTCCTCGACGACCAGATTATTGGCTGGATTTACGTCGTTGATGTCCGAGTTCGAGTACCTGGGCAATATTTGGCCGTTATCTATATCTGGATTACCCAAATTATTCTGAAATAATAATGAATTTGAAATTAACAAAGAAACCTAAAATAAAGTAAAAACATGAGAAAATGATTTCTAAATACCTTGTTATACTTGTCCAGTTCTCGAGTTAGCTGTATGACTTGCTTTTGTAGCCTCGCCAGTTCGCCGTTATCGTTTTGGTTCGTCTTTACCAAGTTCTCGTACTGTTCCTCGAGCTGCTCCTTCTTCTGGCCCTCGTCCATGCACTTGTTCTTCAGATGATCCAGCGACTTGGAGAGGTCGTCCTTCTCGTCCTTCTCCTTCTTCAGGAGCTTCCTCAGATCGACCAGTTTGGTCTCGCAGATATTGGTGTTCTCGTAGGCGACTTTGGCCTTCTTCTCGCAGTCGTCCTTGAGATCCTTGTGGCCGGTCTGCAGGATCTTGTACTGCTGCTGCAGAGACTTGTAACGCTGCTGGGCCTCGACCATGTCTTTGTCGCGCATCGAGCGCTCCCTCGACGCCTTGAGCTGCAGCTCCTCCTTCACCGCGGCGTTGGCGCTTTTTTCGTTCGACAGCGTTTTCTCCAATTGCACTTTGTACTCGTATATCACTGCGGAGAACAAAAAAGATAAATGAATCTGTCGGTTGTCTACGCGAAAAAACACGACTTCATTAGCAGGAAAAAAAGTACTATCGATCCAGTCGGGTACAATTTATAATCTTGCCATTCACAATTTCGACTCGATGAGTTTTCTTTCGTTGCAAAAAAGCACTCGTTGATCCCTTTCGTAAATTAAAAGCAAGTTGATTTTAACATTTTTTTCAACGAGTACTTGACGTTATAACTTGGCTGCGCACCGAGCGCGCGGAGTAATAAATATGAAAAAAACTTTGAAGGTGGAAATTGTACGCGGCAAAATATACACGTATTATTAAAAAGCAAGCAGAGCGAGAGAATCTGAAGGAGATAAAACCACTTTTCGAGAGCGAGGCGTAGGCCGAGCAAGCACTGCAAAGAAGCTTTAGCTTGCGGAAAACGCGTCGAGCTCTGCAGCAGCTCGCAACAGCAGCAGCCCTCGCGTTGGCTCAAGACTTTAAAAGGAGCTGCTGCTAATTAAAAGACGTTTAATGCAAGCTCGACTCGGCTGGAAGGGCTTACACATCGAACGCGGCGATATTACGAGCTACTGTAAGTATATAAGTATACACTCTATGTACCTTGAAGCTGGGCCTGGAGGGTATCCAGTTGTTGGTTGCACTTTGTGTGAAGCTCGCGCAGCTTATCCATCTCGGCGCGCGTCTGCCGGTACACGTAGTAGCCGCAGCAGATGATCACCACCGAGACCATCAAGATCGCCATGCGGCTGGCCCGGCCCCTGGCGAGTCGCGAGCCGCTCATTTTGCTGTAAATAAACGAAGAGAAATTAAAAAAAAAAAATTCAGAAAAATTCAATAAGTCTTTTACTGCATTTGTTAGACCTCGTGCTTGTCGAGAAAGAAAATAATTATTACTTCAACGTGGCGCTATATACTGTACAAGTGTATTTGGAATAAGTTGAGCGCTCGGATATCTATACGCGCGATAAGGCGGCCTCGCACCGCGTGGAAAAAATATACAAAGTCACGAACTCGTTCTAGTAAAAAAAACGAGGTAGAAAAACCTTGCCGCGTCTAGAACATAAAATTGGTCTTCGTCGTCGTATCATCCGTTCCGAATCGTGTACGCGCGTTGCAAAGAAAAAAAAATGCACCTCGCGCTCGCAGTGAGGCAACGGTGGCACTGTGGGTATACATTAGGCAAATTGCCCGAGCGTTATGAGAAGCATAAAACTTTCATTCGGTCGAGGTGGATGGAAGAAGAAGAGAAAAAAAACACGCGGAAAAAAAAGATGCGGACTTTATTCAAAGTGAAAGCGCGCGCCGGTGATGTAGTTATGAGCGAGTAACGACGAGAGAAGAGAGAGAGATAGACGGCCACGAAAAATAGACGAATAAAATGAATTAAAGCAAAATATTTTTCATCCCGCTAACTTTTCTCCTGCGCGCGCTCAACTTTCCGTCTGCGTGTTATAATAGAGTGAGCCATGGGCGACGCCGCATGCAAATGTAAATAAAAGATATATAGGAGTGGGTTTTTCTGGGTCAAAGTCGTAACTCACCGGCAGCGATGCGCGGGGGGCACGTCCCAAAATGAAAATTCGAACAATCGATTCACGAATTAAAAATCGCAGTACCATATATGCCAGACATATGAAATTTCGCGCAGTCGATTACGCATTGCCCAATTAAGCTAACGTAACGTAAACCGGGCCAACGTAATTTTACGATCGCGAAATGAAACCCTCTCGTTTCCACGCACGTGGGGGTTTTATTTTCATCCAATTCTCGACGCATTTAAAATTAATTTATATAACTTGTCACAGCGCCGCGAAGGAGACAAAAATTATTTTTTACCTCGAAATTTCGACGTTGACCTAGACGCGCATCTGCAGTTAAATTTTTCTACTTATTCGTAAAAGCACTTAGAAAATTGACTTTACCGTAAATAAAATTCTCGGTCACCCTAGAGTATATTCATTGTAAATCTAGAGGAGTTTTTTTTCATAAACATTAGAATTACGATCAGGTGTGCGTGCGTGTCACGCGCGCCTAACGGGTTTTTTAATTTATCATGCACTCCCCGAAGCATTTATATTGAAAATGTTTTAGGATGCACCGTTGTTTCGCGTGCGTGACTCTCGTTCTCGCGTTGACGGCGACGGCGGCGTCACATGCGTCCACGTGCGAGTTTGTTTGTAAAAAAGCTCGAATCGAGCGCGGTATGAGTTTCGTCTCACGTGTTTATACGCAAATTCATCAACGTCAATAAAACTCTCGACTATTGTGTTTTTGTGTATACAAAACATCGGCGTTCGAAGTGTCGAAGTAGCGTCGAGGCGCACAAAAATTGCGTATAAATTCAGGAAAGCGCAAACATATACGTTCTTCTTGGCGACAGACGTGCACGCTGATCGCGCGCCGCACACTACACACTCGGTTGTTAAATTAATGGTCGCGCTGAAACCATCCATTACTGTATTACATTTTCTCATTTCCATTGCAAAACACGTCGCTTTTCTAGGGAATTAACCGTAATTACTTTTGGTTGCGCGCGTCCGCGTTAACCATGTGATAAACTTGACGGAAGACAAAAGTAAAAAAAAATAAATAAAATAAAAGAAATAAATAAGAATGAATGGATAGAAACGACTCGTTTCAAATGTGGGTATAGGGCATGCTGCCAACTGTTACACGAGAGCAATGGAAGAGAAAAAAAAATTAATGCCAAAGCACGAGTGAAATGCTTTATTACGTATCTCATTTTAGCTTCAATATTTGATGCGCCGCAGGAAACTACGAGATTGAAAAACTGTAACATTAAGTAAAAACTGTGCGCAGACGGCGGCGCTTGTATATATCGAGCGAAGTGCAATTTTTGTTGGAGCTATGCCGCTGCTTCTATTCTCTGTTTCTGCGAATATATATAGGCGCGCTGCGATGGATTATTGACAGTGCTGTCGCGAGGCGTATAAATAAAGCAGGATCAAGTCTTAAAGCCCCTTTGTACCATTACTTTCCGTATATTTGTGTACTTCCTTTTTTTTTTAGAGAGAGGAGATTCGAAGGAGTGGCATAAAAATAGACGTAAAGTCACATGCGAATAGTCAAAAAACGAAATAATTAACATTGGATACAAATCGATTTCAACCATATGCCGCCATGTTGGTAATTCGGTAAGACACGGTTGTTTCTATTTAGAGCCAATTTATCTCTTGAAATGACTAAATGACAAGTGAATGCGCCAAGAGACTAAGCGACTTACACGCGAAACGGATGCATTAAATGCTTTATAATTAATGAAACCAAGTTAGTGACAAGTTAAACTCGCGACAATAAACTCCCTTGAAACTGGCAGCCGTAAATTTTGCGTTTTGTATCCTTCTTACGGTAAAGTAAAATATACAATAAATCAAGAAACAGAATTATTGTACGCAAGCAACATTTATGTCTTTGCTCAAATAGTTAAAAAAATACATCGTTCCTTGCGACGTGCCATTATATCGGACGATATATATTTCTTTGCCAGATATTTATAGAAAAAGTATAGGCTTCGGTGTCCTAAGTAAGTATTTCCCTAATAACCATTGTGTCAAATGGCTATAATCAAGAAATCAATGTGTACACGGTGTATCGCGTTCGCAACGACTTGCTCGTGATAGGATAGCGGGTAGCAAGTTCAGGCACAGGTGCGTATAATTTCGCATTAACTAATCATGCGACACACGGTAATGGCACCGAACGCGACATCCGTCGTAGTTGGATTAATTATTAATTCAAGGTTGATTAAAAGTTGGCGCGATGAACTTGGGTCTATATAATAGCGTGTCGCGTAAATGAGACGCGACGACCGAGACTCGCGATAGACTATTCACCACTCGCACTTTGGTCATACCTAAAGTACAAATGGCTTTATCATGTGCGAGAGCTTATGCGCGTAGCAATAAATTTCTTAGCGTCTGATTGCGCTTCGCTGCGCATATCGTTAGAAGCGAACAATGTAATGTCGTGAATTAATTTCGATCGCGACTAGTTCCGTCGATGATAGAACAATGGACGAGTTCGAAGAAGAAGCCGCACAGCGACACTTTAGGCTTTGTGTCCTCGAGGTAAGAAGGGAAAAACAAAAATTTCCCTCTCAAATAATACGAGTACACGTTCCGCAGGTCAGGCATGAAAAAAAAGCTGCTTTGGCGTGTGGTGGGCAAACGCGTCGTCGAGGCCCCTTGGTCGGCGAGAATATTTTGTCTAGGAGCCAAGCGCGCGCGTAGCGTGTGTATAATGCGAAAAGAAAAATTGCGCTCTCTTTACAGCGGAGCAGCGGCAGCAGCAGCACACCAAGAGCAAAGCCCAAGCGGTAAAAGACCGTCGGGCACTATTCCTTTTAGTAGTATAGTCGTAGTAGTGGAGCAGCAGTGTCGGCTTTGAGACCTCTAAAAAGTCTCTCGGGGTACACGCTGTTCAATGTAACAAAAAAAAAAAAAAGAAAAAGAAAAAAAGAACGAAAGAAAACCTCGCTGTCGCTGCTCCGGGGCCTTTAAAAGCACGGGTGACTATTATACGGCCGAATGGTCGAGAGAAACGTCTGTGTGTATGTATGAACGAACCTACATGTACACGACGAAGCAAAACTTTGCACCGAGCGCGGTGCCCTATCAGCAGTACTTGTTAGCGTGTCAGCAACGGCACACGACTATCGCCACCAGGCGAGTTCTCTCTCTCTATCCAAGTTATAATAATATCGCGCGTCGATCGGACGACGTCGTCGACCGGGGGCTTATTAAAGCCACGAGTCGCGCGAAACCAGGCAGCAGCAGCAGCTTTATACATCTATGTACACGAGCAGCTCGTATATGGAATACATACAGAAACTTCGAGCTTTCTGCCATCTAGTAATATCGTATCCGCATGTGTACATAAACTCAAAGCGAAATTATTTTTCGCCGCTCTCGATCCTTTGCGCAAATCGGACGATGCCTATTACATTACGTATTCGCATGTGGATTATATTACTCCGACTGTCGGCTTCGCGCAATATATGCACGTGTACTGCTGATTGATCCGCAATACATCTCTCGGTCGTCGGACGTATATATGCCGCGTACATGATGGGCAAAAGTGACTCGCGCGCACGTGCTCGATCCGCAATTTCCAAATCCACTGCACTGCAGTCACTGGCTGCATCAAAGGGACTGCAAAACAATCGACAGATAGATGTATATATGTAGGATATACGGCAGCAATTAATGCCTATAGTCGTCAACGTATATAGACAACGACCATTGTAAAACTCGTTAGAGTCCGTCCAATGGTAAATACGAGCGGCTATGTATCGGGCACGTTATCATTTTTGACGAGGCGAAGGTTGACGCTGCGAAAAAAATTTTACGCGATAAAAATGGTTGAAATTATTCATAGAACTCGCTTTAACGTTTTCACGATTCGACAACACAAAAAATCCGACCGATTCGATTGAAACGATTGAAAAAGAAAAGTGAAAAAAAGAATCCAGAACTTTTCTAATATCGTATCATCAAAAAAAAAAAAAAATTCTATCGATAAATAATAAATCAACTATAAAAAAAGCTTTTTTTCGATAGAAATACACAGGGTGTTAATCTACAGTTTGTTAAACATCAAAGAGGAAAAAAAGTAATAATTATAATCAAGGAGCTCGAGTTACTGACTTTTAATCGACCGTCTTCTATACCACCAACCTTGTGGAAAATCAATTTTTAGTCGTATTAGCGATAATTATTTTTCTTCTCACGTCGGTAACTGTTCATGATTCTTTAATTTGCAGAGTAAAACTTATCAGCCTTGACGAACGATCGCAGCGGGAGAAGTGTATTGAAAATTTAAACACGATAGTTAATATTTGTAGACACTAATGGGCAGTAACGAAAACTGTCAATATTCGCAGACGAACTTTGACAGGTACGACAAAAAAAGACCATTATCAACAGTTGTATCGACTGATCGACACTTTTTCAATTAAATTACGAACTAGTGCTCGTGAAGTGGCGTCTCGTTAAGCCGACGAATGTCCAACATTTTTTATGGTCCAAATATTTTCTTTTCATATCTGGTATCCGAGGCGTAGAGCAGCCACAGCGTCAGTGCTTGTCCATTGCAGCCATGCTCGGGGTATAATAATATAATACGTAATAAGAGAAGACTCGACGTTACTCGCTGATTTATCACCTGCTCGTGTGGAAGAGCCGTGGCACGGCATAAGACACAGTATACAACGAGAAAGGTACACTAATACGTTCCACTCGCCGAGTCGCGTGTTATATATGTATATGTGTACGTGAGCACGCGAAATAATAGAAATCAGCATGGCACTCGGGGGACCAACAAACACAGTGACATGCCCCCCGTGGCATTACGACTTTGCTTCTTTTTTTTTTGCGCGAAAATTCTTTTGACGTTCTTTCTTGACTTTTCTCGGTCTCTCTCTCTCGCAGTCGTCGTATATAACGTTGTAATGTCGACTGACAGAGTATACTTACGCGCGCAGGCTACAACTGAAATGGATATTTGGCGTTACCAGAGAGCGCGCGAGTTTTTCTTCCGAGAGTTTGCGTAGAGAAGAAATAGGCTCGCGTTATAAGCCTGAGAAATGTTTGCCTAGCAACGTGGAGAGAAAAAAAAATTCTTTCCAAAATGGTATATAACGCGGGACACAGCTTCAGTAAATATTTTCCTGCAGCAAATTTAAATTTTAGAAAAAGTACTTTTACAACGACGCTCGCCTGGGTCTGCAAACACGCAGATAATTAAGAATTTATGAGAGTTATAAAAAAAAAGAAGCGAGAGTAAAATACTCTACGGAAGTCGCGAGCTGTAGATAAGGTACGACCAATCGACTGCGAAATCCGAAAATTTAAAGCACATCTAAAGCTTAAAATCCCCACACGTTTTCATTACAGTTTATCGGCTAAATTAAAACAGATTATGCTTATTTCGACCAGATTTACTCAAATGAGAAGTTAAATGGCTATCGTACGTTCGGACTTTCTAGGTAGGGTGATTAACATGAATAATTATGAGTTTATATGTATGTGTTTCGATACTCGCCAATAAACAGAAATAAACAAACATCACAGAAAGTTCATCAAGTTTTCTGCATCTATTGAGATTAGTCAAGAACGAATTTTAATCTCACTAAAAATGTGAACTGATGATTATAATACTCCATAAGCACGAGATATTATAAGTACTTTCATCAAAAAAAGTAAAAAATATGTTCAGCTCTTACGGAGCCAAGTAAGGAGATGAGTGTACTTTGAAGTTCATCTAATATAAGATATATAAGTTGAAAGATCTCAAGTGCATTAATGTCTTCTTACAACCTTTTCCGTTTAAACTTATTGGAGAAAAAATTCTGAGTGAAGATTTTTTTACGGAAAATCTCGACACGAAATATTGCTCTTATTTTAATTTAAAAAGTTTTATAATAATAAACAATAAATAAATTTATGAAATATTTTTGTTCATCCTACGCGAAATATTTTACCAGCATATATTAGAAAATATTATACATGACACAGTAAATATTTACGATATTAAAATAAAGTACAAGAATACCAAAGGAGTCATTGTTTGAACATAATATTCATGCTTTGCTAAAGATCTCGTTTAACTACGACAAGTTGATAAAAAAAGTTTGAATTCCTTATATTTAAATAAAAAAGAATAATTAATATCAAGTGACGTAAAAATTAATTGTTACATCAATTACAGCGCTCATGGCTATTAGAATCAATTAAGGATTATAACGCCTCAATAATTTTCAATGCGTAATTGTACATAATAAGCTACTGTTTTAAAATTTTTCAACAAAAAGACAATTGGACAATGTACAAAAAGGAAAATTATATATTTAAAACTGCAAAAATATAAAGAAAAAAAAAATTTAACTTGAAGAAATTAAGTTTTTTCTCGTTTAAAACATTTCAACAAAAGAATTGAATAAGGTCTAGAAATTATTCTGTAATAAAATAAAACTTCTTCTCAGCTATACGAATGCCTGAATAACGTGATGCTAAGATAATAAAGTTTTAAAGATTCTCGAATGTATTACAATGAATCAAGAATAAATCTGCATTTCTAAAGGATTACGCACGCAAAAATATCTATGCTCAAGGACAATTATATACATCATCCAGAAAGTTCACCGTGAGATGCTGTAGCAGCAGCTCTCTCGACTTCTGCTCCTCAGCCGGCTCCTACGCGTTAAAAGGAGAATACAATTTTAAAACTCGTAACACGGAGAATACGGTATTAACATTTTGCGCCAATAAAAAATATAACTTTAAAATGCCATTAAATAATTCTCGTTCCCACGTTGTAAATCAATGAGCTCGAAGTTTGAGGAGCAAAATGTTCAAAAAATATCGTATTAAACTTGGAAACAACCCTAAGAGTAATCTCTCCGCTATCGCTTATGATTCAAAAAAGTTTTGAAAGCAACATCCGCACTTTTACGAAGATGTAGATCGATTCGAGTGGATATTATGGTATTTCTACGTCAGTGTGCAACTTCCCATGTATTCGGCATAAAATAAAACGAAAGTCGATTACACCGCGATGGGTCGGAAAACTCATTCATCAGTGATTCGAAGTTGCGCTCCGCGATTTTCATTACTTTTCATCCTCGTCATTTATCCTGAAACGTGTTTTTAAATTCCTCTCGACGTGACAGCACGATAAAAAGCAGAAAAAAGAGAGAAAAGCTTTTAAAATGTCGCTCGCCTATTGTGTGGTTGAGTGTCCGGGCACACATGGGTAAAGTATTCGCGCAAATATAGTACTGGATTTTATGCGCGCACACACACGCGCCACAAGTTAATGAGGTTTTCTTCTGTCTTTACTGCGGGAATAATATACAACGTCGCATCCACATTTACAGAATGGCATTGTATTTCTCATTTTTAATTCTATACACGAGCCTTTTCGGAAGACACTGGCCAGAATTAAAAGCAAGAGTATGTATCTTTGCACAATGTTGACTTACTCGAGCGCAGAAACTGTGATACTTTGGTTTATTTCGGAAGTAAGAAAGAGCAAATACATTTATGCAAATTACGTACAAACATTGTGGCGAAACCACAATCGAGCGTACACATGACAGAAGTGGAGCTGCTGCTGCCGCGGCAACGCTTCACGGGTTTCTCCAATCTCCCGTAGAAGCATACAACAGACATGCTCGAATCTTTGAATCTCAAAGCCTTGCGCGAGAGAGAGTGAGAAAGATAGATGGTTTATAAACTAGATAATGGGATCAATCTTTTGCGGGTATTTTCACGGAAATCGTCGAGATAATATCCCCCGGCTCCAAAATTATTAAGTATCACACCAGTGATACGCTCGGAGGCGTTTTTTGTGTATAGCGTAGAAATTAATGACTGTTAATTCTGCTTACAAGCCGAACCTCGGGCACACATAATATGATTTCGAGAACGAGGAAAAGTATCTCGCGTCGTTCATTCGCTAAAAAAGAAATGTAAATAAAAACGGACAAAACAGGGACAACGATTAGCTGAAAATACTGTATACTAGTTGGAGAGTGTATATCGACAGGGCACAGAGTCCGATTCGTCCATTGTTATAATCGGGAAAACGGGGGAAAAAAAGAAAGTACTCGGGTGAACTGGCGCTCGGCAAAGGTTCTAGTTTTAGCTTTCAGATGCACGTACACGTACGTACTCGTATACATGGGCAGATGTACTATATAGGCGTATGCACATAGGTACGTTCAACTCTCGGCACTTGGCGTTCGACTTTCAGGTCAAATTTTCTCCGCCAGTTGCCCAGCTTTTGTTTCGTTGCACACGTAGGTATAGGCATAGGTTTATAAGGTAGTGAACTGCGAGCAGCGGCGGCGCGTATTGTGTACTACATATAATAACCACAAGTAGTTATGAGCACGTCTACCCTTCCTAATAAATGTATATATACCTATATTCAAGTTCGTGCGATGGACGTGCGTAATGCGTATATAGCAGCTTGGCAGATATATATGTACAAATATATATATGGGGGGAAATAAATGCAAGTAAACACGCGGGGCAGCCACGCACGTCCCATGCCAAATTTTCGATCGAGCAGACAACAGGCCCGAGCCTCTCTTCCCGCTGTATAATATTTTATTGTCATGGTACATGAGCCGAGTGAACGTGTGAAAATGTAATAATGCTCGACTCACCTCATGCTCTCTGCTGTGGAAAAAATGACGATCGTCGACGTTGTTGCTGTTGTTGTTTTTTTTTTTTATTTTTGTTGATCTCAGCTGAGTTGATGCATCCTCGCTGTTGTTTCGCAGAGCGACACTTCAAAACACTGTAGCAGTAGCAGCAACAGCAGCATCTACGTCAAAGCAGAAACTCTGAATGCTCCGAAAAGCATTGGTCTGTGTACGTGCAGCGTCGACACTTTTTATTATCTCTCTTTCTCTCTCGAGAGCGAGATGCCGAAGAATGAAAAAAGAAAAAAATAGCAGAAGCACTAGTTCCTACTCTGATCTCGAACTCGTCGCCTTTTCCGTTTGTTTATTGTGTTCTTCGCGCGTGCATGCGTGTGGTTAGCTACGCATATTATGGAAAACTGCAGTCCGTGACAGTGTTGCGGCCTCTCTCTCTCTCTCTCACAAAAGCACAACACAGAGCTGAGCAGGCGTCATTATAACACGAGTATAATAAGTATATTATGCCTATACGGAGCGAGCACACAGACACGAGTTTTACGCCATGAAATCGCGTGTGCGCTTCGTCGTATTACATGTATATAACACAACAAGTCAGGCGCAGACGGCGCAGCTATATTTTGCTCGCAGTTTGAGCACTCGACACGCACTGAGAGGCATCGGCAGGCAGTCACTATTACTATCTGCGGCCGCCAGAGAAGACATGAGCGCGACGGGCAGCAGCACCAGTACTACAGCACCCAAACCCATATACATACCTATCCTGGCCGTGTGGAGCGAAAGAGAAAGAAAACGCGGAGCTGTGTATGTATATATAGTACCGTGCATATGTATTATATACAGCAGTGGCAGTAACGAGAAAGTTAGGTTATGCGCGAACTGTTGTTGCCAATATGTATAGTTAATCTACTCTCGAGAGCTGCGGCTGCCGCTCAGCTCCGAGGATTGTTCGATATTGGACTTTGGGAGTCGGCAGCACGCGCAGTCTTTCATCCCCCTTCCGCCCCGTTACCTTGCCACGAAGCGCCGACAATTCTCACGATATATATATGCGAGCAAGAGGCTGTCCATCCAAGGGAGAAAAGTGCACGATATTTTTTGATTTCGTCCCCGCAATAAAGAAAAAATTTTCCTGCGCGAATATTTCTTCAAACTGATTCTCAAAAATCGACGCTTTGGAGCACGAACACTCTTTTTATTTCGTGTGCAAAATTTATTTTTACAGGTCGGTTGATAAAATATTCATGCACGAATATCGTCATTCATATAAAATAAAAATAATTTTTTGAACGAAGTAGATTCTACTCTCAAGTGTCGGTTCAAATGATATGCGTAAACAAAATACATCCAAGTAGTGCACAAAACTTGGAAAATTGCAAAGATAAAAATCGTCTTTTTTACTTTTAAATTTTCTTTAAAATGACTATCGTTTTCAATCCTAGCATACTCATAGACTTTTTTGTTCTTGGCTTTTTTTTGTTCCAAGATCGTCTCATTTTTAGTTAAACAATTGCAAAGAAGTCTTGAAATTCGCCGAAGAATATTTTGATACTCTAATTTAAAAAATGTTAGATTATACATTATCAAGTTAGAAAGAGAAAAAAAATTTTGTCTGGCATTTCTTTGAAAAAATTTTTTTGAAAATTTCAATATTTTTTCAGACACTGTGAGGGTCCGAATTTGAAAATAATCATGGCTCGCATTGTAGAAATATAATGTAAAGATTTTTTCAGGTTTTTTGAAGAATCGGTAATAATCGGAAACGGGCATTTATATAAATTTTAGCTGACTCTTATCGATTTGAGGGCTATAACTATAGCCTCGGTCAAGTAAGAGAACTTGACGCGCAGGTTTATTAAAAAATTCTATAATTCACCGAAATGTTTCAATATAGATAATAAATCCAAGTAAACATTAAATTATAAAAAAGTATCCAAATGGGTCAACTTACATTGAACGGAAGAAGGGTGCTTTACATGTGGTTTGTTACGAAGGAATTCTTTTTATTTAAATCATTTTATGAATAAAACAGAGTAAAATTAATCGAATTATAATTCGATTACTACCCTTTAAAAGTTTTCGTTTAGAATTTTAGTTCGTTCAAAAGGATGTACTCTGAAACTAGACATTCATTTTGAAGTGATAAATGGTTAGATATTGGCAGTATCAACTTTAATTTGAGTAAATTTATATATTTCATAAGCTATGTACTTCTGTTTTGAAAATCTATTAACGACTTCATTCGCACTTAGAGTAGCCAAAAAATCAAAGCGCTGCAGCACATTTCGCGATGATTTCTTATTTCAATCACATGAAATTGACTCGATATGACAATAGTCTATTTATTGGTATATGGTAGCAAACTATGTATGTAGTTTTATTGATATCTGAGAAGACGATGGGTCTAAAACGACATAATCCGCATTTAAACATAAGTTCTATTAAAATAGGACAGTAAATGCCCCGTATGTTTACAATATCTATATACACCAATTGCAGATCTCCATACTTGTAGCATGTTCAACACAGTTTTGGACCATTAAAAATAATCAAAAATTAATATTGAGTTAAATCTACTCACGAGCCTGGAACCGAACTAAAAAATATGCTCTCTTTTCGTAGTTCTTTATCAATTTTAGCTCATGGGTGTTCATTAAATTTTTCCTCACCTCTGAATACATAACATAAGAGCCTTCAATTATAAAATGATTTCTCATAAATTTTGACATTTATTTTTCTTTATACCTTGACCGAAAGTAAAATTTCCCTCCCGCTGCGCGGTCGGGAAATTCGACTTTCAAGCCAAGGTATAAAGAAGAATCGTATACACAACACGGGAGAAAGGAGAGAATGTCTCAGATCACATGTATATCACCCTCGGCTTCGCCTCGGGTGACAATTCCATGTGATCTGAGACATTCTTTACTTTTACTCCCTTGTTGTGTAATATACTATTTTGATTCACCTTGGACAAATTAAGAAGAGTTCAAAAGTATTTGGATTAACTAATGTCTGGAATAAGCTCATAACTATTGTTTCAAAAGTAATAATTTAGTTATTTGAATGCTTCAAGACATGACATTACCTTATCCAGCAGTTAAAAGTCTATGTATGAGATAATTTTAAAATAAACAGCAAGATTTCCATGTAGGTTTCCACTTGAATCAATTTAAGAGATTAGCAAGCAAAGATAAGGAATCATTCTTGCTTTAAGGAAAGTATTTTCTTCTGATATATTTGGGAAATATTCTCTAGTACTTGTAAAATAATATAACAAAAGTAAATGGAAAGCTTTTTACAATTTTACAATATTAATAACAATTTGAATTACTTTATTGTCCTACGTGAAATTCAGGGATATAATTTGAATACAGTTAGCGTTCATTGCATCCAAATGTCTAAGAATAAAACTCACTCTTTCAGGGTGGGTTTAGATTATGTATCTTCATTATGTGAGCTTAACATTTAGGTTCGAATAATTTATTACAAATTTAACATTTGAAGGGTTTACGATTACGTACTGTATTGATGTGAGCTTTGAAGTTTTCTTTTTGCCGAAATGATTTGTGACAAATTTGATATTCGAAGGGTTTGCTGCGATTACGTATTGCATTTACGTGAATTTTGAGGGTACCTTTGCGAACATATAAGTAATGACAAATGTCTGATTCGAAAGGTTTTCTCCGATTATGAAGTGAATTTATGTGCTTTTTGAGTATATTCCGGTATCCAAATGATTTGTGACAAATTTCATACTGAAAGGTTTACTACGATTATGTACTGCAATCAGGTGAGATTTAAGGTGATCCTTGCGGCCAAATGATTTGTGACAAATTTCACATTCGAAGGGTTTACGACGATCATGTACTGTATTTATGTGCCTCTTAAGTTCTCTTTTTTCTCCAAATGATTTATGACAAATCTCACATTCGAAGGATTTGCTGCGATCATGAACTGAATTTATGTGTCGTTTGAGACGACTCTGGTATCCAAATGATTTGTGACAAATATCACATTCAAAGGTTGTACTGCGATTGTGTACTTCCTTAATGTGTATATTGAGGTTACCTTTTTGTCCATATGATTTGTGACAAATGTCACATTTAAAGGGTTTACTACGATCATGTACTGTTTTAATGTGAATGTTGAGGACACCCTCGCGGCTAAATGATTTGTGACAATTATCACATTCAAAGGGTTTGCTTCGATCGTGTACTCCATTAATGTGAGATTTAAGGTGATGTCTTTGTGAAAATGATTTGTGACAAATGTCACATTTGAAGGGTTTACTACGATGATGTACTGAATGTATGTGATTTTTCAAAGCATGCTTATATCCAAATGATTTGTGACAAATATCACATTCAAAGGGTTTGCACCGATAATGTACTGCATTTAAGTGAGATTTGAGATGATCTTTGCGGCTATATAACTTGTGACAAATGTCACATTCAAAGGGATTTATACGATCATGTACTGTACTTATGTGACCTTTGAGGTTATGTTTATGTCCGAAAGATTTTTGACAAACATCACACTCGAAGGATTTGATTCGATAAAGTACTGTATTTAAGTGAGATTTAAGGCGATCCTTGCGCCCAAATGATTTGTGACAAAACTCACATTCGAACGGTTTACTCTGGTCTCGTGCTGCGTTAACGTGACGTTCGAGGTGACTTTGATAACTAATTTGTTCGTGACAAAATTCAGAATCATATTGCCTGATGCTCTTATGCATCATGCAGTTATGTCTTGTTAAATTGATTTTTTCTTTGCAAATTTTTTGACATATTTTACACTCATAAGATAATTTGTTTTGAGGTACTTCTCTTAATTTTTTTATATTCTTCTTCATACTTTTATCTTCAAACTTAAATCGGGAATTCACTTGAAATTTACAGTTATTATCGTAATCGAATCCTTTCTTTATCAAAATTATCAAAACTTTATCGTTCAAATAATTGGTCTGAATTTGGTTTTCTATTTTCACATTAGAGGTATAACGTTGATACTTAGTTTTGCAGACAGTTGTCGATAAAGATTTGAGTTCAGGTTTAACATATTTGCACTCAAAATCGACGAATATTTTTTCATTTGACTTTTCATGTAATGTAACAGCCTCATTCACGTGATTTGTCTGAAATTAAAATTATGTTATAGTTTTTGACGGTAGAAGAACAGAACATAATTCAAATCATTTAGCTCACCGATGATTTAGCAAATGTTTCAACGTTCTGATCGTTGTCGTAAGAGTCAATCGAATTAAAATTATAATCGCCACCTGAATCTGGCCAAGCATCATTCGGTTCTTCCTTCACGCTAGGAAAAAATTACATTTCATGAGGTAATTGCTTAAAAATAAAGTCGTGGTACGATCAAAAAAGTAAAACCTAATTGAGTTCTCTCTGTTTTCCATTATTCGATTGATTATTGGCATGTAATTACTGAGAGTTTTAACAATTTTTTCTGATAAAATATTTGAGGTTATGCACCTTGAGTAGACAACTCTGGATTTCGAATTCACCAATTTGTAAACATATGCTTACGGAGGAATTCCTCAACAGTGACTAAACGCACTACTCGGATATTAGCGAGGTGATCCCACGATTGTGATAGCTCTAAGCTCTTTGGTGATACCAACTCCCTCTACCGTCGATTAGCCATTCGCAGTAGCTATACTCGCATGTCTATACTAAAATTAAACCGAAAGAGTAACGAAAATTTGATTTGTACACGTGTACAATTAACTTACACATTCGTGCGATGTACGCAGAGAAAGATTTACACGAAAGAAACCTGAACCCACACTGATTCAGTACAGAACGATATTATACACGTGATGTAAGAAGTTAAGTTCAGTTGGTCATTCAAACATCAGGTGGTAGTAAAATATCTACGACAATTGCGTCTATAATTTAACAATACATATGATTTGCATAAATTATGTTTGTGAAGAGTAGTTGAGTTTCTGTACAGTTACTTGTCAATAGATATTGGGTTTAAAAATTCCTAGATCAGCATCGAACTGCAAGAGAGCTGAATGAAAACAGTCCCATCTTTGAGAGAGTATTGGAAAACCTAAAAACAATGTTGAAAAAAGACCAAAGATGTAATATAGCAATATAGTACTTTAGCACAGCGATTATACACAGCGAGGGTGCGACTTATGCCACCGAAAAGCGTGTCATAATTGTGAATTTATGACACATAGTGCTATAAAATAATTAACCGATTCAAATATAAACTTTCATTTGATTCATCTTCATATAAAATCAAATAAAATAATCTTTCGTGTGGATGAATTGACTGAGGCATTCTTGAAAAAACTTGCTCCACGTTAATATACTTACACGCACACGCACAATACGTCATCAATCACAAATTGAGTCTAGTTTACGAATATACAGTCGGAATTTACGAAAAACGAAAATTAAAAAGAGTCGATATCGGACGTATCACGGAGTTTTCTCAACGAAGAATCAAAAACAGAAGAGGGAATCATTCAACAAGTGCGTGCGAAAGTGGACACGCGAGTTTCGCGAATGAGCTTTAGGTGGTGAAAGTTTTTATACGATGGGAAGATACAACGATGTAAATATTACATAAATTTACTGGACGGGTCAAGTTCGAATGAATCGTAAAAAATTGATTAATATGCTATTTTGATGTGATAAAAATGATAAAATTGAGAAGATTTTGTTCAATTCTATATTATGAAATTGCATGAAATTCAAAAGACTGAAAGTTATCAATGAGACACAGACTAATCAATATATTTTTACTGCGATTCTAAATAAATAAAGAATGAATCGAATGAGCTTCAAAATAATATAATGTATTTAAGGATTAAAAGTTATTAATCAAATAAAAAGAGTTATATGGATCTCCTACATTGCAGAGAGCTAATATTAGCACTCAAGTGATTCTAAGAGAAAAAGTAAATAAACGGACTGAAAATAAATTCCCTTTCCATGCAAGCACTTGTTATTTTCCTATTTTTACAGCTATTTCATGCATAACATCACTTACGGAATATTAATTTTTTAAGATGAACTTACGATACCAAAATAAACCTCAATAAGCATAAAAATTTTCAATTTTATTTTCTAAAATTCCTAGCAAGAAACTAGGTAAGTACCTTTGTTTTCGGATTTTTGCTGGAGACGTTCGTTTATCTGTTTACAAGCATAGCAGACTGTGAAATTATTTGAAAGAAAGTGACGATTTGGAAGAAAATTTTTTTCGTTAGGATGGATTAGAATGAGCAATAATTTTACTTTTTTATAAAGAAAAATTCAAATTTCGTTATAAATTGAAAAAATTTCTGATTTATTTCAATGTTATTCAAATTAATTTATATTACTAGCAAATGAGAGATAAGAATATTCAAATAATCAACTACTATGTTTATCTTTTTCCTTTTCAACAAGGATTTCGACTTTCAGAACGAACACGATTGAAACTATTCCAGTCGGTGCATTATCATCCGAGCTCGCGATCTGCAATTCGCACGGAGAAACCTGACGAGGTCGCCACTCGACAGTGCTCCAGCGCGGAGTCGTGCAGTTTTGTATAAAGGATAAAACAGAAAAAGAGGCCCGACTCCGTATATAGCCGTAGCCGCCGCCACCGCCGCCGCGTCGACCGACATCGTGCGCTGCAAGTTGATCACGCGCGCGCGCGCTCGATCCGGTTGTCATGGAGAGAGAGCGAAAAGAAGAGCCGCCGAGGAACAGCATGTGGGCGGAGGCACTCGGCCAGCCAATCGCGCTCGAGGCACAGCTGCCAACTCTGCGCGAATCTCACCAAGAGTGCAACGTGCTTGCGTCCATATATATATGTTTAAGGACTCTTTCGCTATCTGCCGAGGCGAAATCATGCGCCAGTGAAAGTGAGCTTGAAGCTCGTTTTGCTATTAGAGAACGAAACTGATTGCTGGACGTGCTTTTAACTACCGGTGAATTTTAAATCAATCACAAATCAAATTTAAGAATTTTTATAGTTGAATTGATTTTTATATTATTTTTATGTTGCATATCTTTATATTTATAGCGGATTTGATAGGTCGAAAGTTATATGCGTCTTGAGAATATTGTTTTGAATGCATGAGATCCTTATTTTAAATCGATGATGTCAACAAAAACTACATCGCATTCTCACAGTGCTACGAAAAAAACCATTTGCCGATGTTTCAGGAAAAAAATTGCATATCGAAGAATGCCGCAAAAAAAATCATAAAGAACCAAAAAACAACGCAATTTTTCGTTTTTGTTTTATAGCTTCTATAATCGGGTGATTTTTCGTGGCTCAATTTCGCGTTTGCAGCGATTTCGTAGCATTTTTGAGCTGACATAGTCTTCGTTGTAATCATTGAAATGACTCTAAATATTATGATTTATTTGAATACATTCTTAACTCAAATATGCAGCAATGAGCGAGATGATTAATTTGATAAAAAAATATATATCTTCATTTACGATCCACATCCGTCGATACTAAGATTGCGTCGATACAGATAAAATAAAAGTTATCAGTGTTGAGCGCAAAGCTATTTAATGCAGGTGCGATTATAAACAAATAATAAATATTATGTAATACGATCGCTGCGATGACCAAAATTTGAATAGAAGGTCGCTAGCGATGCAACCATGTTCAATTCAAATTTCGTTCGATGATCAACGAGCATTGAACCATACCTAAACGGTCAACGGAGCTTGAGCAGGTGCGTATCGAATCACATTCAAAGTTTTGGAATCAATCGATACGAAATATCCGTTTACATTCGTTATACAATTTGGAGTCCCAAAAATTACCCGAAAGTTCGACTATCGTTGCTGTCTTGGAATACGCGCTTTTTAGAAGCAAAAAATAACAGCCCTCCGCACGATGCATAGTGTTATTCGAGCGCGCGAAATTCACCAAGCCGTTGGCAGCACTGTGTCCGTCTGGCACGGGGCACGGCTCGCTCTCGGCAGACAATATATATATACCTGTATCTATATACATTGGCACTGCCGCCGTAGCCGCCGCCGCCGCCGCCGCCAAGCATTAATACAGCTCTCGCCAGTCACGAACGTACGCTGCAGCGTCGCGGACGTCTGTCTCCATATACATATATCTATATAAACTATACACAATACACAATATACATAATCGCGAAAGCCAAGTGCAGCTCAGACTGTCGTTATATATATAAAACATACATACCATTATATACTTTTAGTGCTCGGTCGTGTGTGCGCCTATTATTATTTTACATATAATAATAATCTCTTCTCTACATAAGTTTCACGCAGTCGTTGTGTTGTCGCTCGCGCTCCGATACGAGCCAGTGTGAGAGAGAGAGAGAATTTCGAGCAGCCGCTGCTGTGCTCTCCGTGCTTCAACTTGTGTCTGTGCCTCTGCGCGTGCAGAGTGTGTCTGTGTGTCCGTCTGTGTTATACGTGTGTGTGCTCGGTGCGCCGAGAGAGTGAGAGAAGACCCCCGCATCGAGAGAGAGAGAGAGAGAGAGAGAGAGAGAGCCCATACATTTAACGTTGCTGCTGTTGCTGCAGTTGGTGCAGTGCGCGCTACATCGTTGTTGTTGTTTTCCTGTGCTTCACGAGTGTGTGCGTGCGTATAAGTGTGAGTGTATCTCTATCCGCGCGTCTCCGTGTCTGCGCGTAGCTGCTGTATGCTTATATAAATATACACATGTGCAGCATAGTGCATCGACACAAAAAGTTGCAGTGCTTATACAGTCATATAATACACAGTGTGCAGCAGGAGTGCGAGTGCGAGTCTCGTCTCTCGCTCGCGCCGCGCGTATAGAATATATAATAAAACGCGCGCTCTCTCTCTTTCTGCACAGCAGATATACAGAGTCGACGACGAATCGCTGATTTGCCAGCCATGGCCTAAGCAAAAGAGGAGTGTTGCTGCTGCTGCTGCGTAGCTTCGCGGAGAGTATCTATCTCTGTCTCGCTTCTATGTGTGTATGTATGCGTGAGTGCGTATAGATACACACGCATACGGTAGTGCTACGGTCGCTGCAAGCTGCTATATACCATACGCGTATACCTATTCCAGCATAGGTGTATGTAATATATAGGCCCTGTGCGCGCCTCAGTGTGTGTGCCTCTGCGTGCAGTAAGTGTGTGTGTCTGTGTCTGTGCTGCGTGTGCCGTAGGGAGGCCAAGCAGCAGCAGAGAGAGAGAGAGTATTATACCGAGCTCTGCGACGACTAGCTAGCGTCGGGGCGCGTCCTCGGCTCCTTGTAATCAACAAAACAACAGCAGCCCACCACCGCAAAAGCAGCGACGCACCGACAACAAAGTTCGTTCGACGACAAAGTGCAGCGGTAGCTTTTTTTTTTGGTGCAAAGTAATGATGATGATAAATACTAGTGAGTGCAACTTTTGATTGTGTGCGAATTCGGGAGTGTTATAATACACCGGCTGTTTGCGATAGCCGAGTAGACAACGACACAATCAGCAGCGACGAGAACGATAGCTTGAGAGGAGAGAGAGAGAGAGAGAGCTTCCAACTGTTAAACCGTCGTCGCCCCGTGGATCGTTCGATTTTTCAAAACTGTGCAAAGTTTCTTCCAACGAGTCGTACACGATGCCGTAAGTTTCGAATTTTCTTTTTGACTCGCAGAATCCGCTGCATAATACTATTGTATCGTTTAACTCGTAGTCTTAGTGTACATAAACATCATTATACATATTGTGCCGAAAAAGCTGCAGGCAGCGCGCGAGATGCCGCCGCATCTCGAACAAGTTGAAATTATTCGAACGCTCAAGCTCCGTAATTAGCTCGTGCTCGATAATATCCCCGTTACGCAAATCGATGATCGATTTTTCGAATAGTGTTGTATACAAAACACGAGCTCGGTTGCATCGCGAGTTTTGTTGACCGATTAGCAGTCGCGGAAAAGTAAATAAATAAACAAACTCGATCGATAGTTGCAGCGCATCCTACCTGTTGTTCATAAAAATGTCCAATACGTGCAAATTCGCCGCAGCTTTGCAATGTCTGCGGCTCGTCGCGCGAGAAACGAACGAGCATCGATAGCTTTTGTATGAACTTGAACTCGCGGCCGCGATTGTCATTTTATATATCCATCGCCGAAGCTCCGTTTCATCACTTTTATAACGCGGTTCGAGCCTGTAATTATTTCGAGTACAATTAGCCTCTCCCTCCGCGCTTTTAATCGCCTACATCGACGTTCTTTCATTTTTTTACTGACTTTTTTATTTACGTAAAGTCTCTTCTTCGTCGCAAACACGGTATTATTCTCTCTGAATTGCATTTGGTCGAAGCACACGATGCTGCCTGCAGCTTTTTTTTACTCCTCGCATGTCGCGCGCATTATTATATTGACGCATCTTACGTGGTGTATGACTGTTCAGATTTTTATCGAAACGGTAGGATATGTCAAGTTTTCATCGCGTACTCAAGGACGATTCAGAATATTAGATGGAATGCAGGATATTTTGGGATTTTATGACAATCTAACTGACATCTCCGAATTTTCTCGCATAAAAAAAGTTTCTTCAATTTCCACCGCGAAAAAAATGTCAAATCGAGTTTCAATCGCGTACGAAGAAGAACGTTTCATTTTGCAGAGAAAAATCGTTTTTCCCGAAATTTCCAAAATGGTATTTTCAATAAAATAATTAACAATACAATACCGCAACGACTCTACGATCTAAGTAAATAACACAAGTTTGTGTTCAACTTGTATAAACTTATTTTTGATGTCGTTTGTATGGAACTTGACACATGAGATTATTAACTAAAGGTTGAAAATATTTAGATCGTTTTGCGAGTTGTTCATGACTACCACAATTTGTCTAAAATGCTTTCAAACTTTGTAGATATCAATCTAGAACCGATTTAACATTGTTTATTTATAGTTCTGAATCCTATAATTTAGAAGTTCAGGACAAATGACTTACAATCATAATTTCACCACACAAGTTTGATAGAAACTTAATTAATTTTCTTGCGGACTATCAATGCAATCTCATGAGAACTAGGGGAACTGTATAAAAGCCTATCCACACACTTTTTCAAATTCTTATGTAAAAATATGTTTAGAGTGTAAAGGCTGTGATATTCAGTATCGAATACTTTAAATACAATTTCAAAAACGTTAGATGTTAACAAATTTTCACCGCGAAATAGAAAGTTCTTCTCGATATACGTGATTAAAACTAAATTTGTATTTCTTTACGCAATACGAATTCAAGATACCTTTCTTGATCGCGAGAAAAGCCTAAGGTGTCCTACATTTTGCGTTTAAATCCGAGATATCCTAAATTCCGTAAAAATCTGAAGAATCCTACTTGAACTACAAATTTCTAAAGGTTCTTAAGCTTACGTAAGACACACAGAAACAATCTACTTCTACGTAAGATGCTTCGATACAGGTTCTCGGTCACGCACGTTATACAATACAATACAAATATTCGTTCGCCCGATTGTAACACTATACTATCCGAAGTTCACTATACTCATATACATGTATAACAAATTGGCATGCATCACTCTCTAGTCCCCCGCCTCCTTCATGTATAATATTTATGCACACACCGCATAGAAACCCATGGGTTTACAGCATTTTCGAAAATTCGAGACGCGAATTTTAATTTTCCTCGTATACAGGCAGCGATATATTCTACCGACTGCTGCAGCCTCGGAATTGCTGCATCGCCGTATACACACGCAGTAACGTATACATGCAAACACACACGCACACACATATGCGCGTTCACTCGATCCCGGCGCCAAAGCTACATAAGCTATGTATAGATTACCTATACTCTCTCGAGTGTGCGACGTTCGAACGTGCTGTAAGTCTTTTTATTTATGCACCTCCACTCATAGAAAGTAACACGTTAGCAGCATGCGTCAGTATACACACTTACGAACACACACACACACACACACACACACACACACACACACACACACACACACACACACGTGCATATCATATCCAAGCACCTATGGCTCGCGCCTGTGGTGCATAAATAAATATATATATATATATATAAATCTATCCTATCAAGGCGCACCGGGCGACAAACAAGGCGTGTCGTATACGGCGCTCAATGTAATCCGCGATTTCTCTCGTAGCCCGCGTGTGTACCCACTACGCAGTGCCGAGGGTATATTTTCTAAAACTGATAACGTTTCACAAGAAAAACAAAATAATAACGACGATGATAATAATAATAATAGGACCTATACGCGTTGCTGCCGTCAAGCCGCAGCGCAGCGTCGAAAATCAACAACGCGTAACACACGATCGCTGTGGCAGCAGTGAGCTTCGAGCGCGGCACTATCGAGCTGCCTTGTACCACACGATATATAGAATATAATATGCACCGTATATAGTTGCTGCATAAGCCGAATTACGAGGATCACACAGGCATCGAGTTATTCGGCAAATTATCGACTCTGCCTATACATATATAGTCGCAGAGGTGCTTCATTATGCACTCGACACGTTTTCCTTGCTGCAAGGGTCGAATGCAGCGGAGCTGCTCCCAAGTGCTGCATGCAGAGCACAGCTCGAGTTACTCGACGACTTTGCGCCGCGCAGCTTCACCTATTCTCGCGTTATACATTCTTCATAATTATTACGTAGCAATTGGAAAAAAGTCATTCGGCGAAAAGAGTGCATTGAACGCAAATCTGGCCATCAATACTATATTATAACGTGCGTTAAGTTTATTCCTGTTTTTTTTCTTGTTACTTGAGGGTAGTTCGCTAGGGAGCACTCAAAGTGGATGATCCCCATTTACTTATTTACTATTTCTCCATAAATGTAATAATGATAACTTATATCTATAATAGCAATGTATTAACGTTGATTGCATATAATTATACAGCTTCGTTCCTCTTTGTTTTTATAATCTATTTATAATTTCTAAAATTATTATCATTACTCTTTCCGATGTGTTTATTCGTGGCTTACATAGTCCTACTAGACTATTAACCAGACTCGAGTTACATTATTGAATTATTGTAGCATCGCTTATCGATACCGCGAGCATCGCTCTCCTTTTTTCGAATCGCAACACGTAGTCCATTATTTCTAAAAGTATTTATTCGATTAAAAAAAAAGAGCACCAATCCATTAAGCGAGTTGTGTGTTTGGCGCGCAGCGTTAAAAACAAAACAAAAAACAGTCGAGCTTCATCATCAATCATTCAGTTCTTTTGTAAAAAATGTATGATAGCGGAGAGAAAAAGCTACATATTTGTGTACGTCACTTTTTTTTTGGCGAGCTACAACAATGCGAATTCTCGACGCGGTCGTTATTATCAACGAGTTTGAGGGGGGCATGCCTTTGTTTTAGCTGCTAGGATAATACGGATTATCGCCCGAGTTATTGATTAACCATAGAGAAAATTAGTGCGTAGCGTTTTCGATTATCCACTACATCGAAGCTCGTAGGAAATTTGCAAATTCATAAAAAATTAAATTGGTTGATCGGTTCCAGCAAACAACGCAACGCCGTTAATCCTATTAAGTTTTAATCGATGATACTCGTTTAAAAATAAAAGTTAATTTTTGACAGAGTCGATGGAGTCGATCGGGATAAATTCGACCCGATCGGTTTTCACTTTCTTTGCATATTTTTTTTGTCGAAACATGTTAATCAAGGCGTTATATACGCAGCATTGTCGACGTGCAATTCAATTGCCGCGTGCGAAGGTATGTCGGGTGCACGATTGTGTGTGTATGTGCGTTCCAAGCAACCCGCGACGTATATAAATGTATTCTCAGCTCGGCGTAATAATTATATCACTATATATAAGTATACAAAAGTACACAATCGCTCGGAGCGCCGAAAGAGAGGCTGGCATACCTCGGGACGCTGCGGAGACGAGGACGAAAAAACTTACATACACGAGCTCTTGTACTTTAATATTGTAAGAGAGGGTATATAAGACGAGCTCGGCGAGGACGATGAAGACGAAGAGGACAACGCAGCAGCACAGCTCATTGCGCAATTGTTTTAATCGAAGCTTTTTCATGCGTGTATATTACTATATGTATCGTATCATCGAGAGTGAAAATATGTATTCGCATATTTATTTGGCAAGCCGGTCACTTCGAGGAATCCTTGCTGCTCTCGGCTCGCTGCTATATATGTTGTATATAATACACACATAATATACCAGGCTCGCACACACACGGTTCTTCTCTTGCGAGTCTTCCTTGTAGCTGCTTCTCTCTTATAAGCTAGAGAGAGAGAAAATGAGAGTGTGTGGTATATAGAGGATCCCGGGGCGCGATATAACGCTCGCTCGCGTTCGTGCTCCGCTCGCGAAACCTGTTTCGAGTTCTCTTTCGGCCTCGCGCGAGAGCCAGCAGCAGCAACACACACACATACACAGAGAGCTATGCGGTATGGGGAGATGCTGCGCCGGAGAGAAAGAGAGAGAGAAAAAAGAATGTATCCCAAAGAGAGAAAGAAAGAGAGAAAGAGAGCTGTATATACGTAGGTAGTGTGCGGGCCTTAATTTCTTTGGGCACTTGCGCTGCGCACTCGTGTTCCTTTTTGGCCCAACGTGATGCTGAGCACGCGCGCTCCGATGTAGCTCTGCAGCGATATATTTTCTTGGTCATCTGGAAAATTGTCTGCGGCAGTCAGCAGATTTACCGTAGATATTTCGATCATTTTTCGCTCTTCCAGCACGTGATACATGTAATCCATATAAAAATCATTATCATCGATCGAATCGCGACGAGCATCGCGAAGTTACGGCCTCACGCGCGATAATTACACGAAGGAAAATCCATTGACTTTCAAACCTTCAACGAACGCGTTTTCCGTACGCAATTTATCCTCTTTTCGAGACTGCACTCTAAAAGAACATTCTCATATACCATTTCGTAATTGCGTATGCGCTGAATCTCTTTTTTCATTTTACGATGTCTTTTTTCGAACATTCATAGCTACCGGTTTTCAAGAGCCGACGACCCGCATAACTATGCAAAATACAGACAAAGATTTCTTTCGCTGCGTACAAAATTCGCTTGGTGCTTACACGCGGTATACAAACCTTTGAATCGCTTAATAAAAATACTAGCATAATGTGCTCCGAAAAAATTTCACGCTATCGCGATCGTGCGATTCTAGCTTTTCACATGGTCAGCGACTAATTTGAATTTAAATTAGAAAAATACCTCTAATCCGGAAAAAGTACACGTTCGAACTTATGATTGTAGATTACTCGTTCGCTCTCCTTCTCTGCTCTGAACCATGGTTAAATTTCTATGACTCTCCAACTTTTAGGGCATCCTAATTGTAGAAGCAATTTTCCCGCCGTCAATCGCATTCAAATGCCATTTCCTTTGTCGAGGACAGATGACTTTTGAAATTCCGATTCTCTCTCTCGCTCTCTCTCTCTCTCTCTCTCTCTGTGCTGTATATTTTCGGGTTGCTGGCATCGCGCTTCAAACGATCGCTGTCGGTACAGAGAGAGATATCCCGACGGGAAAAGTTGGGTTGTCGAAAAACGAGCTCTCCGTGTAGTGCGTCCACATGCACTCTACTACAACACGGGCTGTGTATGTGTGTGTGTGTGTGTGTGTGCAGTCTGGCGCTTACACAAATAGTCGATGCAAATATGCTCTCTAGGATGCAAAGCGCCGCGCGCTTTCTCTCCGCGTATATATACGCGAGAGTTAAAATTTTTCGCTCGTTAAGCTGCGGAGCCCGCGAGGAGAGCTGCGCGCGCCTGCGTTACAAGGATCGTTTTGGCACGCGCATAGTTAAATCTTCTTTGCCCGCGCGCGCACCACGGTTATATAAATATATAGATATACTATACGGCGCGTGTCGAGTCGTGCTGTACGCGCGGATCCTTTTCCGCTGAGTTTTCCATTTGCGTGTAGTCCGAAACTAGAGAAAGACAGCCCAAAGTCAGAAGACGAGCAGCAGCAGCAGCAGCTACTTCGCAAAGTATAAAATCCTTTTGAAGAGAAGAACCGCTTCTCGTTCTCTCGTCGTGTACGGTAGTCTCTCTCTTACTGAGCATCAGCAGTACGTAGGTGCAGTTGCAGCTCCCTACAGATATCTCGCAGTCTCTTCTAAAGAGAGATGCTGCTGCGCTACTGAAATGCTTTTTATGCGCGCTCGCTTGCTCGTGTATGTACATATCTTCGTGTGTCATACTCGCGTGCGCCTACGTAGCTTGCACAAAGCCCAAAAAGACGTCGAGCTGCCTCGACGCTGCGCTTTGATTCGGCCCAGAAATTTCCCTTTATTTTAAACGAGTAATTATGATTAGACAGACGTAAAAGTCGTTGTAAAAATTCATCAAGCTAGCTCGCGGACGCTGCAGCAGCACTCAGCACACTGCGGCATGCACACTGCTGCAACGTCGAGAGCGAGCGTGTGCGTTGTGTGCATCAGCGGCAGGAAAGATACACGGCTCTCGCTATATTCTGCATTCTCGCGTGTAGCAGCGTATCGCTGAGGTCGTTACAGACACAGAAAAGCTATATACGCTCGGTATACATGTATATATCGCACGTGCTTACGAAGACAATCACTCACGCAAATGCGGTCAAAAAAATCTCACTTAGAAATCCGCGGCGAAAAAAAACTCTCGTTC
>CACVKI010139285.1:0-39278 GCA_902732785.1 Trichogramma evanescens
GGGATAAAAAGTCCGTATTCTCTGAAAAATTATTTCAATAGTTGGGTCAGTTATGAGCTCAATAAGCCAAAGTACCAAAGTTCGAAAATTAAGTATCTCGTCGTATTTTGTAACGACAAATTGGAATTATCTGAGGACAATAAGTTGACCTTGTGCAGTTCAAAAAATTCTTACCCATTTCAATTTGAAAGTATGGATATATGCCAAATTCCGGTGCTTCAAGATATGTTAGTAACAAACGCTTCATGTAAATTTTATAAATTTGCAACAGATGATCAAACGATTGACGAGTTCTGTCAGCGCTTGATGTTGTCAAGTACAAATAAAAAGACATTTAATAAGAAATGTTTAACTTCAGAGTTTGAAGGAGACTTGAAAAAAAGCTTTCTGAATAAGCTCATATTTCTGGACAATCAACCTTGCAGAGAAAGTTTAAAAAACAAATTAAAAGATGAAATTGAACGCAATGGAAAAGATTACATGAAGTTACAAAACAAATTGATAAAATATACTTCTATAGCTAAAAAGAGTATCAGCAGTGAAAATTTAAATTTACTAATGTCTGTATTGAATGATATGTTTGTTCATAAGAATATATCAGCAGTTAAGACAAAAAGTTATCACACAAGCAATGTTATTAATATTTTGTACAAAAAAAAAATTACATATTTGATAGATGTAGACTTCGCTAATAATGTAAGTATCAAATTTGATGACTTTTTCCCTAAGAAAAAGAAAGAAAAAAGTAAGTTTTCATTGAATGACTTATACACTTTTTTCTGTAATGAGTACACAAAAAATTCGAACATCAAATTTTTTGTTATTTACACCAATTCAGAGTTGAATTTTACTGATAATAATGTAATTCAAAATAACAAATCTCAGCAATACTATCCATTAAAATTTAACAAAATAGATGTAACTAAAAAAAGGTACAAAATATTTCAAAATTGCACCAAATTGAATAAATCAATGTTGTTTGAGTTTGCATCTGAAGATTATGATGCTCTTTTAGAATTGCTTGATCCTCATAATGGTATTGAACAAGAGATAGATGCAGAAAAAGAAAAAAGTATCAAATTGTTGTTTTTGCATACTCTTATTATTGCTACTGGACAAACAAAGATTACAGATACAGATATTCTCCTCCAAAACGAACAGCAGCAGCTTCCTTACAATCTTGATCAGTTACAAGAAGTAACTTTAAGATGGCTAGAATTTCAGAAACATCAAATATTGACATTAAGAACCATGAGATTGCTTTTAAGTGATATACAAAATAAGAGAACAAGTCGCAAATACTTAAAATATTCCAATTTCACAGATGAATGGAAACTAACCAGGTCTCTTTGTCGTACAATTCCCTTACAAAGAAATGAATTATTTGATTTTTTAATTAATGGTAAAGGAAAAGTATTTACACAGCACTTTAAAAATGCAGGCATTGATTTAAGAAGTGTTGCTAATGTTATGAGAGGTGTTGCTGAAAAAAACTTATACCATGCAATTGAAGCTTTTCACAATTTTTGGTTTGATGAAAAAGGAAATAAAACCAAAAATTTTTTACTCTTGGAAAAAAATCATTTGAATATTCAAACTGTTTGTAACATTGCCAGAATGTCCCATATCGATGCAGTGGATGTTATTCAAAGTTTGTTTGATTTATGGTTTGATGGTCTTGGTTGCAAAACTAAATATTTATCCTCTTTCGAAAGGGAAGGAATTAATTTTACAGTACTTGGAGCTATGCTTAATGGCTCTCGCCATGAGAGTCGATTAGTACATGAAAATTTATATAATTTATGGTTTGATGAGGAAGATAACAAAACAAAGTATGTAACAAATTTTGAAAAAAATAACTTATCTCTTTCTAAAGTAGCTAATATTGCATATTGTGGTGGAATTCATTGTGTTGAAATACTAAAAGATATTCATGCTTTGTGGTTTGATGAAGAAGGAAATAAGACTAAGTACATTTTTACTTTAGAAGACCATAACATTGATTTTCATAAGTTCATACAAGCCTTATATGGATCTAGAACTAGAGCTGTTTATTCATATAAACAATTTTATTATGCTTTATTTGACAAAGACGGTAATCCTACTAAGAATTTACAATATCTGAGAAAAGCCGGAGTTAAATTTTCTGTAATATCTACTTTATTATATAGTTCTGGAAATTGCATTGTCGAAGTATTACATGAATTATGTAATCTTTTCTTCGATGAAGATGGCAACAAAACAAAATATTTGAAAACTTTTGAAAATCACAATATTAATATTGATGATATTTGTAAAATTATTAGGGGACAGCCAGCCAAGGCATCTAAAATTTTCAAAGATTTGTATAATTTTCTATTTGATGCAGAAGGTCAAAAGAAAAGTTTTTTGAGAACTTTTGAGAACTATGGCATTAGTATTAATCATTTAACAAAAATGATACGAAATTCGAATGTTCATGCAGTGAACCTTTTGACTGATCTTTCCAACTTATGGTTTGATGAAAATGGTAAAAAAAGTTACTACATTCAATGTTTTGAAAATAACAATTTAGACCTTCTTAAAATTATGCAATGTTTAAGGAGTTCTCGTAATGGAGCAGTTAATTTTTTTAAAGCTTTATATGAATTTTTTATTGATCAAAATGGTCAGGGATCATTTTATTTAAATACTTTCAAAAAATATGAAATAAATGTTGATATTTTTATACAATTTATAGAAAGTGCCACTATTGATCATTTTAAAATAATTAACAGAGTTTTTTATATATTGTTTGATAAAGAAGGCAATAAAACCCAACTTCTGTCCAATTTTGAAAACAAAGGAGTTGATCTTGAATTGCTATCAGAAATTTTTTATTTGTCTCGAGGTATAGGAATTCATAAATTTCATGATTTTTTCTTTGATAAAAGAGGTCAATATAGTAAAACATTAATATTATTGGAGAAGAAAAATGTATGTTTCTATGATGTGTGTAGTATTTTTTGTGGTGTTGGCGGAAAGACTCCATTGTATTTTAAAATGTTATTTGATTTATGGTTCGATGAAGACTTTAAAGAAACTCAATATTTACAAGAATTAGAAAGAAATGGAATCACATTAGTTTGGTTGTGTAAAATTTTGAAAGGATCGGGAATTCGAGCATGCAAAACATTTAAAAAAATCCACAAACTATGTATCAAAAAAGATGGTAGTATCAGTCTCATTTTACAGAATATGCTAAAATACATTAATTTAAAGAAATTGAAAAATATTTTCACAAATGCAGGGCACTTTTTTCCAAAACATTTTTTAAAGTTGTATTATTGTTGGTTTGATGAAAATGGCAAAAAAACTCATTTCTTACAAACGATGGAAAAAAATAATTTTAATATTGACTTAATTTGCGAAATATTAGAGGGAAGTAGCCAGTATGCCGATCCAATTTTTAACTCACTGTACAAATTTTTTTTTGACCTCGAGGGAAACCCAAGTTTATATATAAATAATTATCTTAATAATCCAGGCATAATTAAAACTGTCTCTAAGATTATTCGTGCTAGGCCTATTAAAGGAAAAATGATCATTTTTTTGAAAAATTTATATGGTTTGTGGTTTAAGTTAGATGGAAGCAAAAGAAACTATTTGTTAACGTTAGAAAATTATGGCGTAGATTTTGCAACTATTCACAGAATGTTGATCGGTGTTTCAATTACAATAAGAAAGCCGTTTGTGAATCTATTCAAATGTATGTTCAAAAGCACTTCTAAGCCAACAGAATCAGTTTACCTGAAATCTTTACTAGGAATTGGTTTCACTGTACCTGATATAATATCACTACTAAGAAAATCAGGACCGAATGCTGTTAGGAACTTTATGAATCTTTATTATCTTTTCTTCAATGAACAAGGACAAATGACGAGGTATGCTGAAATTTTGACCCAAAACCAAGTTGACATTGGGTCGTTTGTTCGAGGTTTAAATGTGAAAAATGGAAATAAATTAGTGGACATCTTCAAAAGTGCATACGAATTATATTACGATGAAAATGGAGTGAAAATTGACATAGTGGATAATGTTGAATGTATATCAAATATAGAGTTAGAATAAGTCATTAAATGTATCTTTATTGAGAGACGTAGGGGGTAGTAAAAAATGTTCATATATTTTTTTATAAATAACTTAAGAGTGTATAATAAAAACTTACTTGTTGAAATTTGTTAAAAGATTTAATTGTACGATGACGCGAGAGTCTCGGTTTATTATTAAATCTGAGTACTAGTTGTTAAATGTATCAAAAATTCATCTTTACATAAATCGAATTGAAGTTATATGTAGAAACATAATTTTTCATTTTGTTTATTTTTGTAAAAGTAATTTTGCACAATTCGTTTAAACATTTTTATTTTCTTCCAATTTCTGAAGCTACATAAATTACATTAAAATAAATAAATTTTAATTAAACATTTGTAAATGTGAGAATATATCTTTTAGATATTATGCGTATCAAATATTCATGATTTGATGATAGTAAAAAATTATTAAAAAAAAACTGTTTTAAGTAATTATCAAAAAAAAAAAAAAAAATTTCCACAATCATATCATTATTTATAAATTTTCTTCTGGGACTTTAGTTAATCAATTTATATGTTTTGAAATTATATTTATATCTTTTGACAAATCAAATACCTTTAAAACCTGACATGTGTTTATGTTTTATCCAAAACTTTATGGAACTAAATATTGATCAATGGCGTAATTTTTTCAGATTGATTTTTATGAAAGAGAAAAATATTAAATTAACAAAGTATATCGTGTTTGGGATTTTAAAAAAACTGTCTACAATTTCAAGTTTTTGAACAATCGTGACTCGGTAAGCACGAGCTATTCGGAGCATTCAAAATGCTATGGCAAGCCAATGTAGGATGCTTCTGCCTTCTACACACGCTTCTTCACGTCGTGCATCTCGTCCAGCGGTCACGTGACGCCTCGGTCGGTGTCATGTAAACTATCTCTCATGTAGAAGGAGCTAGCTACACGCCGACGTACGGCCTTTTTTTTCTTCAGAATATTGGATCGAATAGAAGGTGAGCATGTGCAAAAATTAACAATATTTGTTCGCTATTAGAGATAGATTTAATTAACAACTTGTTAATAAAGCAGACGAAGTCAATATTTATTGAACGTCCTTCGTATTTCACGAAAGCGCAAAGTGTTGCATTGCATTTGTTGCTGAATACTATTTGGTAACCTAACTTATGAATCTGTGACTTCATGGTCGGCTGTAGATTTTAAAATATTGTACTGTGTTTTTGTTAGTGATTGTAAATATATATATTCTTTGAGTGTTTCTGTCAGAATAGAAGTGCTGATTTATAAAGAAGTTGTTAACATGATGATACATTCTCATTTCACAATGAAAAACGATGATTATTTTATCTTCCTTGGATGTCTGAAGCCCTTAGAAGATGAACATTTATTTCATTTATGTTTTTATAAGTTTTATTAATTGGATCATTGGTTTTTATTTCAGTAGCTCACAATGGGAGCCTACAAGTATATTGCGGAGATCTCTCGCAAGAAGCAGAGTGAAGTTATGCGCTTCCTCCTTCGTGTGAGATGCTGGCAATACCGTCAACTCACCAGGCTCCACAGAGCTCCAAGACCAACACGCCCTGAGAAGGCCCGTCGTTTGGGTTACAAGGCAAAACAAGGTAAACACCTTCATTCATTTATATACATTTTAAGTTTCATATGCACATGTTTGTACATGATGAACCATACATGCACCACCTTCTTACCTCATACATGGAGATTATGTGTTTCTGAAAATTTAATTCGTTATTTCAATAATCTGCTGTTAATTTAACATTTTACTGATTAATATTTTTTTTTACAGGTTTCTGCATCTTCAGAATTCGTGTTCGCCGTGGTGGACGCAAACGCCCAGTCCCCAAAGGTGCCACTTATGGCAAACCCAAGGGTCAGGGTATCAACCAATTGAAACCCACTCGTAAACTCCAATCAGTTGCTGAGGTAAAATTGATTAATAATCTCATTCAATCATATTCTCAATGACAAATAATTTCATGATGCTAACCAAATATGGTTTTTCATAATTTATACAATTGATGACCTTTTTCCCTTGGCTGTCTGACCAATTTAATTTATTTGACCAATTATGTATGTCTGTTGAATTAGAATTTTACTTTTTATTCAATTTTCAGGAGCGTGTTGGAAGACGTTGCGGTGGTTTGAGAGTGCTCAACTCTTACTGGGTAGCTCAAGATTCCTCATACAAATACTTTGAGGTAATCTGTGTTGATCCCTTCCACAAGGCTATCCGCAATGACGGTAAGGTCAACTGGATATGCAAGGCTGTTCACAAACATCGTGAGATGCGTGGTTTGACATCGGCTGGAAAGAGCTCCAGAGGTCTTGGCAAGGGACATCGTTTCAGCCACACCATTGGTGGCTCCAGAAAGGCACACTGGAAGAAACAAAACTCGCTTTCATTGCGCAGAAAGCGGTAAACATTTTCATAATCTGTACGTTGCGGTATGCATTTACCTCAATAGATTATGCAAATTGTTAATAAACTTTTTTTTAATAATACTCGAAATGTTGTTACTTGAACCAACACTATGTTGTTTGTGGCTTTATATGATATCCATGAATCTAATTATTGACAATGCATTGCCCACCTATTTAGAATCATATTGAATTTCTCTGCTGATCATTCGAAAATGAATGGAAGAAGTTTATCTTGGTTTTAAAACTCAAGTACACTTTCTTTATGAACTTTAATAAAATTAGAAGCATCAGTTTTATTGAAAAATAATAATTGTAATTGTAAAAACTTTAATTTGCTGCTCTTAAAATCGAATACAAATGATCGAACAATAAAAAAAAACAGCTGATTTAAATTATTGTCAACCGCTTATTGTCCGCTCTGAGGCACGTGTGGAACGAAACCGGCTTTGCACAGAGCGTCGATAATGCGGTTTCTCTTGATCTCCAAAGTTTTCGGATACTCGACGAGGTAAGAGTTCGCCTGGTTCCTTTCGGCCCAGACTCGCTCGAGCCCGTAGCCATGGCTACCTACGGCCGAGTGAAAAATTTCGTTGATCAAGGATTGTTACGAATCGATTTTTTCATATAATTCAGCAAGTAAGCTGGTCCGTAAGCCCAACCGACTCGCCAACCCGTGACGGAGAACGCCTTCGACGCAGCTCCCACCGTAATGGTTCTATCGAACATTCCCGGCAAAGTGGCTAAAAAAATTATTCAAATGATTAACTCTGAAACAACATTCCATTCGACAAAATCTTACCGAATCTGATGTGCTCATTTCCGTCGTACACGAGCCACTCGTAGACTTCGTCGACCAATGCGATCGCGTCCCATTTCTCCACGAGATCGGCAATGAACGTCAATTCTTCTCGATCAAAAACTTTACCGGTCGGATTGTTCGGATTGTTCAGAAGGATACCTTTGGTCTTTTCGGTAAATTACTCTCTCAGCTCCTTCCGATCGGACGAGCTCGGCGAATCTCCACAACGTATGTATTTATTGTGTACTCAACACAGGCAAAACAAGATGAATAAATCGGTAAAATTGATCGACAAGTCAACCAAGCGAATCGCTTACTGGTCTCAAGAGCACTTCTTTGACAACGGCACCAGACATTCTCAGCATGGACGCGTAATGCTCCCAGTGCGGCACGAAGACGATCCACACGTCTTCGGGATGAGTGAGACTCTGCAGAGCACTAAAAAGCGCATTGGTAGCGCCGATCGAAACCACAAAATTATCGTATGGATCGAGCTCGCGATTAACGAGGGGCGAGTAGATTTTAGACAATATCTTCACTAATCTCGGATGACCCTACGGTAAATTTTAGATTGTTTAATGAGACAACTAATTTAGCCAGAATGCTTACCTCGCTTCGTCCGTACTGGTGAACGTGGTAATCGGGGCTCATTGCCACGTTAATGAAAGCCTCCCTCATAAAATCGGGCCATCAGTCTCATTCTATGCGTGTACCCAAGCATTAATTAGATGATGTTCGGTATAATTTCACGATTATTCAGGTAATAGTGGTCATGACACACACTGCGGCATTGGTCTTGGCATAATCAGGCGCTTCTTGGAATTCTTTGCCCTTGGCTACGTTGTAACGACTCAACAACGACAGAATCTACAATATCCAATTGGTATATCAGATTTTCTCTGAGAATTATTTGAAAGATTTGATTGAGTACCTTCAACAAGACGATGCCTGTCACGTATTTATCCGAAAAAATCATTACTACGAAATCCTTAGAGCAAATCGTTTAGAATCGTTAGTGAAAGAGGGCCAGTTCCATGCAAAAAATTACATTTTATAGCATTTTTCGGAATCCTGTTAGTTGAAGAAAATAAAAATTTTTATAGCGTTACGTGTCTTTGGTTCACGCTTTGTCGTGATTTAAAATAGCAATTAAATAGAATTAAAACAACATTAAAAATAAAAAAATTGATAATCTAGATAATTTTTTCTTTATTCTTTTGTACTAAATTTTTTGAGAATATGCAATTTTAACTACAAAAATTGTTCTGTATGTACTAACGAAATATGCCCAACGCAATAAAATATTAAAAATTTTTATCCCCAACCGAATTTCACGAACGTTTAAAAATTGATTTTTAAAGGCTAATTAAAAAAATAAGTTTCGTAATCGCTTTGTACTACAAGCAAACTAATTCGAACAATTTTTACAGCACGGGAATTTTTGGTTCTTAAGGCAAAAAAGCGTCCTAAAAGCTTGTGACATATCGGAATTATTATAAACAAATCTGTAACTTATTAATAAAATTTTTAATTCAAGCACAGCTGATAACTAGCATAATTAAATATGATAAAATTTTATATAATTAAATTTTTGCTTAAAATCAGTACAAGATAATTTACTGAGGTAATGAGATGCTTTTAAGCAACACCTAAGCAAAGTGCGAATTTATAATGATTATAGGTAGAAGAACAAAAAACAAAATGTAAGTAAACGTAATCGTTTTATAAATCAGATTTTCAATTTCACTTCTTATTAATATAGTGGAGTAAGTGATTCATCTACGCGTAGCAAAATGGATACGATTTTCATTTATTGATGAAGTTCCCCACATGTTTTCTGAGGCAGGACATGGAAAAAGTTTCGTAGATGACATCGGTGCATCCTCACAAATTTGTCAAAATGTCCACAGCCTTGTTCAAAGTCTCGTCCGTCTGAATATATACGTAAAAAAATGTTCATCGCTATATCTTTATTTTTCATTTTAAATAATCAGCTCGTTACACGGAACGAGTCCTTACCTTGACGAAGCAAACGCGCACGTAATCGCTACCCTTGGACTGATGCTTTTCACCGAAATAAGGCGAGCCCGGATAAACTTCCAAACCGACCTCCTTCACCAAATATTTTACGAATTCGACGTCCTTCTTAGAATCGGTTGCATTGCCGACGAGATAGCTGGGCAATGACTTCATCCCCGTCCAATTGGCCAACAGGAAGTAGCCGCTCTCTGGTACATGCGTAACGAAACCAGCTCGGCACAGAGCACTGACCAATCGATCTCTTTTTATCTGTAATTTTTTGGGGTACTTGACGAGGTAAGAATTCGCTCGGCTCCTTTCAGCCCAGACTCGCTCGAGACCTATCGCAACGGCTTCCTATAACCAAGTAAAATATTTCATTATTGCTAATGCTCATAACTGAAATAATCCAGTTGTCTACCTGACTCGGGGTCACGTTGTCGCCGATAGCTCCGAATATCGATTTTTTCATGTAATTCATCAAGTAGGCGGGTCCGTAAGCCCAACCTACTCGCCAGCCGGTGACCGAGTATGTTTTTGTCGCGGCTCCCACTGTGATGGTCCTCTCGAACATTCCTGGCAAACTGGCTGAAATCATAGAAAATTATTCAAATAACGAAAAAAATTGATTTCCATAAGGATTTTGACCTAAATTGGAACACGAGGAATTTCAAATCTAGAATATGAGCTGGAATTTGGAAATTTGTCAATTTTTGGGCCTGGAATTTTTGACGATGTTGATTCTCATATTTTTTCAGATAAAAATACAAATGGAAATTCTCTATTTTTGTCAACAAAATTACATTAAATCTTTTACCGAATCTGATGTGTTGGTTTCTGTCGTACACAAGCCACTCGTAGACTTCATCTACCAATGCGATCGCGTCCCATTTCTCCACGAGATCGGCAATGAACGTCAATTCTTCTCGATTAAAAACTTTGCCAGTCGGATTATTCGGATTGTTCAGAACGACACCCCTGGTTTTCTTACCAAACGCCTTGCGTAACTTCTTTCGATCGAACGTCCAGTCCGACGAGCTCGGCGAATCTCTACTCGAATATTTGTCTTTTTTCTATACTCGAACGTACGGAATTAATAACATTGAAATTATAAATGAAATAGAACCGATTAATCGATTACCGGTTTTAAGGGCACTTCTTTGACGTTGGCACCGGCCATTTTTATCATAGCCGTGTAATGCTCCCAGTGAGGCTCGAACACGATCCACTCGTCGTCGGAATCGTGAGTGAGGCTTTGCAGGGCGCAGAAAATCGAATTGGTCGCGCCGATCGAGACCACAAAATTGTCGAATGGATCGAGCTCGCGATTAACGAGGGGCGAATAGATTTTTGACAAGATCTTGACTAGTCTCGGATGACCCTAGAAAAATTTTTAGTTGATTTTCCGGATCATTATGATTGATCATTATATCGATATCAACATTTATACCTCACTTCGAGTGTACTGGTGAACGGAATAATCGGGACTGAGCGACACATTGATGAAAGCCTCCCTCATGAAATCGGGTGGAGCAAAATTCGGTGCACCAATACCGATATCCACAGGTTTGTAACGTTTGGCAAATGACATTGTTCTTGATCTAGCATACAATTAATAATTATATCAGTTGAATATTTCATGATCATTCAGGTAATTTAACGGTCAGTACTGCACTTACAAGTATAAGGGATTGGTCTTCGCATAATCAGGCGATTCTTCGAATTTTTTGCACTTAGCTACATTGTAAAGGCTTAGAAACACCCAAATCTAAAAATAGGAATAGACATATCATATTTTATCGAAGAATTATTTTAAAGACTTAAATGAACAATAATACCTTCAACAAAACGACGTCTGCCGTACATTTATCGAAAAAAATCATTTCTTTACGAAATCAGGACTCAGGAAAAATCGTATGAGATCTTTTGTGAAAGAGTGCCAATTTGATGTAAAAAATTAAGACATCTCGTAGCGTTTTGTCATAATCCTGTTTGTAGAAGATAAAAAAATCGTTATCGCAGATACGTGGATCAAGAAACGATTAAGACAGGAAAATTTATTCATCTAAGCAGGAAAAAAGGTATAAATATTGTGACAAACATCCCATGCATTGGATGTCCGTAATGAAAAAAAAGAATCGACATTTTTTCATTGAAACTATTTAATTTAAAAAATCACTCAGATGATATAAAATTTTATGGTAATACACAATAGAATAAGATTATTTACAATGATTAAAATGTGTACTGTTTACAATTAAAATGATATTTCAATTTTCTTCGCTACACCATTTCAAGTCGATTAACAACAATTCTTTCGACTTTAGAATATTGGATTGATGCCCCCTGCACATTGGACAATACTATTGTCCTTTCGGACTTTCCTTTGGGCGAACACAATCAAAGTGATAGGTTTTCATTGGGCAAGCCTCATTGTCGCATACAATTATTTTTCCATTGGTCCTTTTTAAACAGAAGCAGTCGACTGTACCATGTGGTCTAGTATCTTCCTCATGATTATGAGACTGTCCGTCAGGCGATATTTGTTCTAATGCTAATTTTTTAGATTTGTTGAAGCAATCGGTAATTCTTATTGATTTAAGAACTAAAACTGAGCCTTTTATCTCATTTTGTTATGATATGATCGACGCTTAAAAATAGATTATTTAAAAATGAATGCGAAAAAAAGAAAACAACTAAAAAACAACTGCAGTGATCGTGGTGAAACTTCAGCTTATAATTAAAAATAAAACAAAATCAATTAATTACCAAACTGACGATGAGCTGAATGAATTAGATGATACAAAACTCGTTAAACTCAAGGTAATGATGAATGGAAATGTACAGGCACCTGGCAGCCGTCACCAGAGCTGACTATTACCTATTCGCTCCGTGCGTCACCCGTGGCGCCCCCCTTTTGGAAGTTATTTACATGTTATTTCCTATGGGGAGAAATTTAGTACCGTGGCCGCCACTGCCATACTATACCTGGAAGTCTTTTCCATAAGAGCACATTATGTTAAAATCGACGCCAGCGCTATAATCCCCTCCATCCACGCGCACACTGCGAATAGTTGTTGACACAGAGGGAAAGTCAATTATAGGCTTTTCCATAGGCGCGAAGAATGAATAATGTATTTTCCCATATGATTTCCGTTTGATGCTTATAAAGGTTCGTTCTTTCAATACGCATCAGATTACGTGGCTTTTTGTGTCGCATCTCACGTGTCTCGCTTTCATTTGACAATATTCTAATATTATTTCGACAAATAGACCTAAAAACGATCTTACCCTTATAAAAATAAATGCGTCTTCAACTTTTGTTAAATTTTAAATCGTTTCAAATGTAGGGCCTGTTCTAGATGATCATATTGATCTCTTCAAATCTATGAAGGTCTTGTTTCAAAAGTATCCGATTTTCACCGATCGAATGTTTATACAGCCTCGCTATAATAATAGTTCCATAAGATAGTCGCAATAGTAAAGTAACGTGTTTTCTCCATGATCAGCCTCCATGACCATTAAAAAAAGTTCAAATTACAATTTTTTTAAAAAGTGCGATTGGTCCCCTCTATGATAAAATTTTCATAATGGCACCAAGAAAATTGACCTAATTAATGATAACCCATATGAAATATTCGAAAAAAAAACAAAGAATTAAGCATAAAAAATGTATAGGGGTGCGAAAAAATTAAAAATAAAATAAAAGACAGTGAGTTTTTCCTCTTCAGTAATATTTTCCCTTTTATTCTACTCATAAAAACGTATTATTGGGAGAACGAACCATATTATCATACATGTTCGCAATTGCATATATAATGTGCGATATGACGCGATCTTTGCGGTCGTTGCCTGCAGCTAGCGATATAAATGAACAAGAAATCGCGAAATTCGATCGTCGTACGTAAATAATACCGCAAAAAACGAGGAAGTGAAAAATTGATAACGAAACGCGCGAACTTGGCTGCGTATAATTTAATTCAATAAAAAAAATAATTTACGCTCGAGGCCGTACTAGCAAACCGCTCGCTCGTGTGGAGATATACGAGTTGGTCGATGCCAAAGTCTGTGTTGACAAACTTTTTAAAGTCCTCCCAGTCATTGTGTAGTAAGTGTCAGATTTTCACAGTAACGAATTCGGTTTACCATCTGAATTTTGATTTTCAACAATAGTTTATCGCTGATTGAATTGGATTCTCGCTATGTCGATCGTAAAAAAAACCTTTAAGCTGTTGAGTGGAACAGAAATGCCACTTGTTGGCAGTAAGTTTATGTTTTTTTGTACAGCTTTTTTCAGTAGAGTTACCGTTCAACTTTTGATTAGCTGTCAATATCCTTTTTATCTTTATTTTAATGTTAATGATATTCTTTTATAGTTGGTACTTACAAAATTAGAGGCGATGAAGTAATTGAACGAGTACTTGACGAAAGTTTGGAGGTTGGATTCAGATCAATTGGTTAGTTATTAAAGTAATAATATTAAAGGTATACGGTTAATAAACTTATTGGCATGTATTAAAAAATCAACAGATACTGCTGTGGTTTATCAAAATGAAAATTCCATTGGATTGGCCTTGAAAAAGTTATTACCCAAGTACAATCTGAAAAGAGAAGACCTTTTTATCACAACTAAACTTGGTACATAAACAAATCAATCTTTTTACTTTATTTACTTAGAATTAGAACTTATAATCATGAATTTTTGACAGCACCAAATGTTAGTGGAGATCCTGAGAAAATCCGTGAATCCGTCCATAATTCATTAAAATTTTTAAATACAACATACTTGGATCTTTGTCTAATTCACTGGCCAGGAAAAGGCAGATTAATTGAAAATTCCCCAGAGAACGCTTCTGCCAGAGTTGTAACTTGGGACACTCTTGTCGAGCTGAAAGGAAAAGGATTGATAAAATCCATCGGAGTTTCTAATTTTACTATTAAACATTTGGAACATTTGAAGCAGCACTCAAGTGTAGTGCCTGATGTTAATCAGGTATAATGCATATTAAACAAGTAAAATAATTATAAAGTTAACATTATTTAATCATATATTTTATTAGGTTGAATGTCATCCACACTATCGTCAAGATGAACTGATTGAATATTGCAAGAAAGAAGGAATTTTGCTTCAAGCTTATTCGTCATTGGGTACCAGTGATCCTAATGATCACACAAAACTACTTGGATCTCCTGTAGTACAAAAAATTGCAACTAAACTAGATGTATCTCCAGCTAGACTTTTACTTAGATGGGCTTTACAGAGAGGATTAGGTAATCGAATGATTCCTATTTAAATTTGAGAGTGATAATATATTTATTAATCATATATATTTTTTAGCAATAATACCTAAAGCTGTTAAGACAGAACATATTCAAGATAATATTAAATTAGATTTTGAAATCAGTGAAGAGGACATGAAGGAATTATCCTCTTTACCTCAAGAAAAATATGCTTGGAATCCTGACAATGTTGCATAAAAATATTATTTTCTAAAAATAATCTTATTAAGTTTTAAATTACCTGATTTATAATTTAGTTAATCATAATTATTGCAATAATGGATTTTAAAGATAAAATTGCTCAGTTATGTTTAGAAAAATACTCTAATTTGAAAAAAACTGGTAAACCAACAGAAAAAGAATGGACAATTTTATCTGGTGTGGTATTAGAAGATAATTTGAATAATTTTAAAGTTGTTAGCTTATGTACAGGAACAAAGTGCCTAAGTGGTAAAGAATTGAAAAACACAGAGCATTGCAATCTTGGTAATAAATTAAATGACTCACATGCAGAAATTCTTACCAGACGAGCTTTCATACGTTATTTATATCATCAAATTTTCATAGCTATAAATGAAGACAAAAGTGAAATATTTTATTTAAAAGAACGTAAAATTGAAATGAAAGATATAAACTTTCACTTTTTCTCTAGTCAAACACCATGTGGTGACTGCTCTATTATTCCAAAATCTAAAATAGATGTTTCTAAAAGTCCTCCAAAAAAAATGAGAAAGAGTGATGAAGGAACATTTGAACTGGAATATGGTCAGGAAGTTGAAGACATCCATAGAACTGGGGCTAAATGTATTGAAAATGGAGAACAAGATAAACATGGACAAGGTGTTGATTTCCATACGCTAGGTCCCCTTAGAACAAAACCAGGAAGAGGTGATCGAACATTGAGTTTATCTTGCTCTGATAAAATGTCTAAGTAAGTTTTTCATTGTACAATCTTTAATTCTCCTTATTTTAATGAATTGTTACTTCATTCTTATAGGTGGAATATTATGGGAGTTCAGGGGGCTCTTTTAACATTGCTAATCAAACCTATTCATTTCAAAAGTATTATTATTGGTGGTGGTTGTCCTTATTCTCTTGATTCAATGGAACGAGGCTTGTTCAACAGATTTGATCCAAATACAAAAGCTCCAGTTATCAAGCAGTCTCTAATGGCTTTTGAACACAGTAAAAATGCAATTAGATTGAGACCATGTCCTTCCAGTATTGTATGGTGTGACGTTCCAGAAAAGTAAGTTACTTATAAGCATTTTTTTAATGAAAAACTTTATTCATTTTTCAAAACCATTTAAACTTTTTCAGGTCCCTAGAAATATCAGTCAATGGTCTGAAACAAGGGGCAACAAAAAACAAGAAAAATACAAATCTTCTCATGATAAGTCGAAAAGAATTATTTAAAACATTTTTAAGGGTTTATGATCAATATTCCAATTCAATAGAAATCGCTCAACATCCAAAAAAAATGACGTATTACCAATGTAAGCAATACTGTGTGAGTTATCAAAATAAGTGGAAAAGCAAAGAACATATTTTTCCTCTTTGGCCTGCAAAACCATTACATCTAAAAGAATGTTTATCTTTTTGATATTAAAATGTACATAAACATGCAATATTTTTTATATTCATAATAAAAATGATGAATAAACGAAAATTATAAAAAAATTTTTCATTTTTCATTCAAGTAATTGATTCTTTGAGCTTTCAATACAGACGTATAAAAAAAAGACCGTCATTGGCTGTCACGTTTTCGCCTGAACCGTCAGCTTGCGTGTGTACCCTTATTTCACATGGTTGACACACAGCTGTCGTCTGTCAGTTCAGTGTTTAGTCAGCCAACTTTTTCAGTTAAATTGTGTACATTAGAATTATATGGATCTAATTCAAGATCAAATTTTGATTAGGTCTGAATTCAGTTAAAGAAGTTTTTCAACACTGTGAGCTAAATGTTTAAACGTTAAATAAATTGAATTCTTTATACTTGAAAAATAAGAAAATGAGTCAAAATGAAGAAAGTAATAATGCTTCAGCATCTGCAAACTTGGGCAGTTACTTCAACAATAGTACCAGATCAATTTTCGACGAAATTGTTTCATCATCTCCTATAGACTTGTTCGCTCAAGCTGTCAATGCCAAACCAACTGCACATCCTTCTCGAAATATTTTTGAATCCGATTCTACGTATGATGAATTGAGTGATCAACCCATAATCAGTGATTGCCACAGAGATGCATGGATACCTTCCGCTAGCACGTCGAAATTATTGCGTTCGGTTGCTACTTCGCCAGGCATAACGCAAAATATTGATAAAGAAAATTTAACGATGCCAGGGCTTGCGATTGCGGAAGATATGACCAACCCTTTGAAAGATGCAGTTGTCTATTTCTTGGGTGAGGAAGAAGCCTCAAAAGGAAATGCTGCAACAATGCTAGATGTGCCACAGGTAAATTTTTCATTGCACTCTAGAAATTCCTTAAAAATATTAACATCTAATTTGAATTGCAGGATGAGAAAGGTCTAAGAATTTTAATTAAAGGAGGCTGTTATCGAGCTGCTGTCAATTTAACAGGACGTCTGTTATCTTTGTATGGACAAGGTTTTGGTAAAGCCAATCAGCCAAGCAAACACACACCTTACTCTTTACAGCTATGGTTCACCAGATTATGTTTGCTTGTAAAACTTCGTCAAGCTGATGTGTTAGAAAGTGAATCGGTACTTTTTGGAACTTTAGATAAACCTGACATGTACTTTATGTTTTATCCAGAACTTTACGGAACTAGAACTGGATCAATGGCATCATTTGCTTTTAGATTACTTTTAGCAGAAGTACCATTTCATTATGGAAAAGGCAAAAAAGCTATTGATAATCTATTTGCTTTATTAGCTATTGTAAAAAAAATCATCAAAAATTTAGAGTCAGATTTATCAGAAGAAGGCAATCCCGTCCGATATACTGCTGCAGAAAAGAATGATTCTCTCAACTTATGGAAAGCCAGACAAGCGAGAGTTATAATTTCTATTACAAATTGTAGTTTACACATGAAAAATTATATTTTAGCTAATGAACTAATGGAATTATTGTTGAATGGCAATTGGAGAAAAGATCAAGCTGAAATTCTCAAAGCTGCCCAGGGAAGAATGCATTTAGCACTGGGAGATGTACCAGCTGCTGAAAAAAATATCCCTGTTTCTCAGACTGAAAACTCCCAAGCTGAAAAAATTAGAGAACAGGTTGACAGAGGTCTTATGGCTGTGGCTCAAAACTCATTCCTAGAAGCACTTAAATGTTTTGAGAAAGCATCAGAGTTGGATCCATCAAATATAATGCTAAAAAATAACATTTCTGTGTGTTTGTTGTACACAGGACAATTGGAAGCTGCAGTTAAGTTAATGGAGAATGTGGTAACATTGAAAGTCCCGCATAGTCTACAAGAAGTTATTTTACTCAATTTGTGCACTTTATATGAGCTGCATACTACTCACAGTAAGCAGTCAAAATTACATTTATTAAGGCAGATTAATAAATATAATGGTGATTCTACTAATATACAGTGTTTGAAGCTTTCAATATAAGTACCAAATAAGATATGATCAAATTATGTACATAATTCTCCTAAACAAAAAAGAAAATTTATTGAATTGAATTTCTTAATAAAATTATTTTGTTTCTTGTTACTTCATCTAGTTTATTTTAAAAACCTTTTTTACTGTCAATGTTTTATTTTTACTTCATTTTTAAAAATAGTTATATGTTACAGTTGACTAAGATAGTTCAAATAAAAGATACTATCAAAGTGTAGGAATAGTTTTTTATTAAAATTTTCAAAATAAAAGCATGGAATTAAAATACTAACCAGAATATTTTATTGCCATTCAGAATAGATAAAATATTAATATTATTAATATTATCAGTGAATAATTATCGGTATTATTTTACTAATGAATTTTTTCTATAGGTACAATAATTATTCTTAATGCATTGATTTTTCAATTTTAAAGTGAAAAAATGAATATTTCTAAAATGAACTAACAATCGAAACCATTTCAACAAAGAAACTGTTCGAATTTTAACTATAAAAGTAAACAATAATTGTCCAGGAAGGTCATTTCAGTAGTTGTAGTTGTACTGCAATCAATGTCCAAATTTCGCTCATTTAAAACGTATCATAATCTAGTTAACACTAAAACTATGTTGATTCTTTCCCATCCGATACATTTTTGTGAATTGAACTAAATTTTCAATCTAGTATATTTCAAAGACATGGATCTGATGTATTTGCTCCAAAATTAATTATTGAACTCCACATTAGGAATTTAGTTTCTAACAATATTAGAAAACTACTCAATTAACGAGCTTTGAAGAACTTCAAATCCAACAAAGACATTGCTCGCTTTTCGTCCAATAAATATAATAAAAAAAAATAGAGCAAAAAATAAATAAGTTAAATAAATATTACTGGTATGATGGTCAATTGAGCAAAATTGATTAAATGTGAGGCAGTTTTTGATGAAGATAATTCTTGTGAGATTTTACTTTATTATTATTCGATTTGCATCATATATGAAAATGATTTGATCTTTCATTATTTTGCACGTAAAAATTTCTCTGATCGATCATGAATATCCTAAAATATGATAATACTTCGTCAAAGTTTAAGAATTTATAATCTATTGTACTAAATTATTATTAACTATAACTAAAGACGAAAAAAAAGTAATATCGCAATTTTAAACCTTTTATAGTAGTAACTAGTGAATTGAGATATTAATAAAAATCTTTTGACAAAGTAATAAAAATTTTAATAAATTCATGATTTTCTAAGCTCGAGACAGTCGTGTTAGTCGTTTAAGCTCTCAATGATATTTGGAAAGCAAGTCTATAGTAGCAGAATGTTTTTTAAGTTGATATTCACAACGAAAAATATACCAAAGTTGTCTTAAATAGATACCAAAAATAAAATCAAAATTAAGCTAAGGAAATTACTCGTAAAAGATAAAGCGGCAGCAACGCGGCAATCTCGAGCTCATTCTTCGAAAGTAAGTAATACATCCACCCGATAGCAGTATTTTTGAACAACAGTAGAGCAGACAGTTTACACGCGACATTTTTGTAATAAAATATCGGAAGAGATACGAAAGAACGACGTTAATTCGTAGCACACTGTACGCGAGATGGACCACTTTCGTCTTCTTCATAAGCTTGTTGACGTGCTCTCTCCTTCCTTCTGCACTCTTGTTCTGGATCGATTTCGAGAAGCGCGACTTCCTCGGCACCATCGGGAACAATGTCTTGTTCACGGGCTGGTAAACATTTTTCTAAATCTGGGATGATGGCGGGGTCAATGCTGTTGGGGAAATCTACGATGAACTGAATAATCAAACGGCCTTTGTTGAATGGATCCTTCCAAACAGGCATACCCTCATCGGGCACAGCCTTCACATCACCGTGCTTGATAACATCACCAGGAGGCGAATTTATCACGAGAACTCTATTATCGAGAGTTGTAACACATTTTTGGAAACCACAAAGAGCTTCAGTCAAAGTTAGATTCATACGCAAAATGAGATCGCTACCGGAACGCCTGAAAAGTTTAATTTAAATTAGTAACAGATATAAATGATATTGTTTTTAGTGATTTTTATGCACATTGATTTTTTTCAAACTTACTTGTAAGATTCATGTGGTTTCTCATCGAGCACAATGACGATATCACCGGGATCTCTGTCGGGTTCTTGGTCACCTTCATCAGAAAAGGTAATTTTCTGTCCATCAACCATACCTTTATCAACATAAACTTCAAGAATTTTGCGATCCCTGACAGTTTTCTTGCCGTTACATTGTTTACATCTGTCCTTAGGTCTAATGCGCTCTCCTTGACCTTTGCAATCACCGCAAGTGGTTCTGAATTGCTGCAGCATACCAGGTCCAAGTTGTTGGATGGAAACTTGAACACCTGAACCTTGGCAGGTACCGCACTGTTCAACAGCGTCCTTTTTACCACCAATACCGTCGCATTTGTCACAGATGACGTTCTTCTGGAGAGCTAGCTTCCGGACAGTGCCTTGATAAAGCTCTTCAAGAGATACTGACAGTTGATGGACCACATTTGCACCTTTCCTCTTGTGGCTACGACAAGATCCACCACCCATGCCGCCACCACCACCAAAGAACATTTCGAAAATGTCCATGGGTGAAGAAAAGCCACCGCTGTTCATGCCTCCTTCTTTGAGAGCTTGCTCACCACCCTGGTCATAGATCCTTTTCTTCTCTGGATTTGAAAGGACTTCATAGGCTTGTGAAATTTGTTTAAACTGCAAAAAAATTTCATAATTAAAGCAAAAATTCATGCAATTTTATCATTGTTAAAATGGAAGCTAACAGAATTGAAATGTTTTGAAAATTCAAATCATCTCAACTAACGCTGCACATGCTGCACAGATGCTCTTACTAATTCTTTTTTTAACATGCTAATTGTTTTAATTCAATTATAAGCCACTAAGTATAGATGAAAATGTGTCATATACTAACCCTTTCGCCTTCATTGGGATTTTTATCCGGATGATATTTAAGAGCAAGCTTTCTATAAGCCTTCTTCAGGTCGTCTTGGGAGCATCCTGGCTTGACGCCGAGGATGTCGTAGAAAGTAGTTTCCTTAACCATGTTCTCTGGATTCTCCGTTGTGTCGCTTTAAATTGATAACCAATAGTTTTCTCAAAAAAGCCTCTTTCGATTATTTTTTCGCAGCAATGTTCTGCAACAAGGAAAAAAAATCAGATCAGCATTTTCCGTGGATCGCGAACCACGAGGCACACACAGAGTTGAGAGCAGTTCAAGCGACTACGACGACAGCTCGGACGATCGTATATAATAATATGTAAGAACGCTAAGCAATTTTTATGCACTAGTCATCATCGTCATCGTAGACGCGCATGTGTTTTGCGATGATGGCCTCATCGTCGCGCTCGCGTTGTCTATGTTACCAATTTATGCATTCGATGTTTTTTGTTGCTGTTGTTGTTGTTGTATTTCATATCGTTGTAACGCGGTTTCTCTAGTCCCTGTATCGTACCCTCAAATCGTAATCAAAACGAAGGCGCGATGTCTGCGAACCTATTCGAGAGAGCTCACTCGCAAAGTCACTTTGAATAACTTTTTGCTACTTATCGAGTACCTCTATAATAGCACTATTATAGATTCGTGCACGGCACATACACGCAGAGAGACACCGAGTACGACGAGCACTCGCATTCACACATACATGCAAAGACACACCTTGTATTCTCCCACTATTTATTGCTACTACAAGTTGACGACCGAATCACTAGCGTGTTCCCGTATTACACACGTCCAAATGGAGTCTCACATTCCCAATCTGTCCGAGAGGCAAAATTGAAACGTGAAAAATTCATCGATCGCTCCGAGAGAGAATACGTACAAGGGATGGCGGAAACATCACGAGGAGCAGCTGTGCTGCTGCTGCTGCTACACTTGCACCTATACCTATATATCTATATTTGAGAGAGGATATATCGTAAGCTACAACGCGCGAGGTCGATTCCCCCATATTTCGTACATTGTGTATGTGTGTCCCATGGTGATTATCTCAATGGTTACGTTACAAGCATACACATTTGGATGAACGCAATTATTCGATCGATTTTAATTGTCATCAAACGGGATCGCTTCGTTAAAAGTTCCCACTGTCTAAACAATGGGCCGAGTGATACACATAACGTAAGCTAAACGGCTCGAACCAAACAGAATCACAAACGCTTTGATGTTGTACCGCAACGACGACGACGACGACGTCGTTGACGACGGCTCGAATGTGTGTGCATCATATTATGTATAGATGTGTGTGCGCGTCGAAGCTTCGAAAAGTTTCTGGTGCGATCGCGTGCAAGGACTTGGCCGCGTTCAACATTGGCGAAAGAGAGAAGAGAGCCACACACACACACACACATAGACGATACACACAGAGTCAGCCAGCTAGCGAGTTGCTGATACATCACGATTCTTTGGGTTAAAGCGCCATCAACGGATTTCTAGATATTTCCCGAACTGTACATCTATCTTTCTCTACGGCGTTGTCTTTCGTCGACGTCGCCAAGGTGTTGACGAATTTATGATGTATATGTGCGCGCTCCAGACGAGTTCGTGTGTGTCACGCTGTTGAACGATAACGTTGGCTGTATGAACTAAGTCGAAGCGAGTGTGAGAGAGAGAGAGAGGGATTGCGCGAGAAGCCAATGTCTCGACGATTACCTATATGACGAAAGATAGTAATTCCCGATGTACGCGCGATGGCCTTCTCCGCGTCATATGACATCGTCTACGAGATACATAACATCGTCGTACGAAAATATTTCAATGGCGAGCGAGCGAGCGCGACCAACAAAAAAAAGTATCAACGTCGTCGTCGTCGTCCATTGCAGCGAGTAAAATCACATCGAGAGGCTTCGTCTGCGGGTTGCCACGCACGGTGTAACACACACGTACAGCATACACATAATGTTATAATGAGTCAGGAGAATCGATCGCGCGACCAACGGCCATTCGCGAACTCAATCGAGAATCTATACGGAGCGAGACGGAGACAGACAGAGAGAGTCAGCCACGAAGTTCCACGGCAGAGGTTATCGTCGTCGTCGTCGCGTATACTGAAAGCGGGAGCGTGAGCGAGAAACACTTACCTCGGAACTCACGGGTTGATGCGAAACTATTAACGTCGTCTCGTAGTCGTTGACTCGGACGTGGCTGCTTGAAAACTGTTCGGCTCTGGCGCTGCTACTCGTCGCACGTTGTAACGAGAAATGAGTTGTAAGCGTACTCCGGAGTCTAGAGTCGAAGACTTAATGCGCAGGGTATTATAGATGCGGGGAGAGAGAGAGAGGCACAAAACGTGCGCGCTGCGGAAAAATTGTGCACTCCTATGTGTAACGTTAGGTATTACTGCTCTGCCGTGTACAAAGAGTACAGTCCCGTGCGCTGCTGCTGCTATACGATGATGCGTTATAGAAACCACCACAAAAAGCGAGGATGATACACAAAATCGTTTTAATAAACAGGGCTCTATCCCTCGAGTCTTGCGTGCATGCAGAGTATTCGGAAAAATCGGAGCTGACTTGACTTGACGGTCCGCGAGCTTCGAAGGCTCCCGACTTTTGTAGAATCGTGCGTTATAGGCTGCGCTGAGAATCGTTAACTCAAAATTACGTCGAATGTACCGCGGGAAATATCACTATATATACCCCTCTGCGCTGGCTGGTAGTGACGGTCGACTGTCGCGTATGCGCGCGCATCCCAATATATGTGTATGTAGAAAAAAAAACGCGCATGCGGTTATACAATTGCGTAGAACGGGCAAATACTTCGAGAAATTTCCCTGAGTTGCCTATATATACAGGACTGTCTGGGTCATTCTACAATGCGAGAGATGCGGAATTTTGCGCGGATGTATGGATAGGTTTCGATCGAATGTTACATTTAAGTTTTTAGTATTTTTTCGGCGGTTTACACAACAAACAATATTGTAGCTTTGAGTCACTTCAAAATTATATTTGAAAATATGTCCTTTTACTTACATACAAAATTCACATAGATACGAAGATGACAGTTTAAAATATAGCGATGTTACAATTCATGTTGTTACTTATAAAAATTTAAAACACCATTATTAAAGTAAAATCTAAAATTCTTGCAAACTATATAAAAATGACATGATTTGTAAATTACATATAAATCGGAATCATGATTATTTTCAGCAGCTTGAAATTGATTAATTCACTTCATCATTTAATCAGTCGCACAATCATAAAATTCTACGATAATTCGCGAAAAATACTTCTTAAATTGAACATTCACATCATATTTCATTTCATCACATTCAATCTTCAACACAAACAAATATATTTTTACATTATTCTAAAGTCTAGTTATAGATTTACAGTTTGCTCCGAATTTACAATTCTCCGTTTTATTTTGTATTACAATTGTTTCGTTGGATTTACTTCAGCTTATTTGTACTAAATCTGGCAACACAACCTGCGTCCTAAAACAAAAATTGAGTGATTTCAAATATTTTATCAAATATTTTAGACATTTAAGCAACAACATTAGAACTTGGTCAAAAATCACATGATGATAAAGTCTCTTACCCTAACTTGTTTAAATATTTTGACTATAGGTTTTGGTAAGTCAAATGATTCAATGTTCCGCAATATCCTTTTACGAAAATATACTCTCATGCTTTCAGGTGATCTGTGACTAAGATACTGCAAAAATAATTTAATATATCAATTAATTCAAAAACACTATGCTCTTGCCTTCTTATGTATTACTTACCCCTTCAGAAAAAATCTTCTTGAATAAGCTTGGGCTTTTAGCTTGAAAGTATGCTTCATGTTGAATAATATAATCTAACAGTAATTTTTTTTCCCAGTGTTCCCATACTCTATAAACAAAAAATTTATTATCAATAATTTATTTTACCATGTCTTATTGATTTTCTAATGATTACTTACTGAGGTGCATTATTAGACAGCCAAACATTATTTCTTGGTGCACCAATAGGAACAAGCGATGGTTTGGGTGGTGGTGGTAGAAGTGGCTTAGTTATCGGTTGCGGAGGAGGATTTTCAATTAGATTTGCATAACAAATGTCACAATTATCTTTATCGCTGTGGAACCTAAAATTTAAATTAAATCATTATATAAATCTATTGAAAAATCATTAATCAGAAAGTCATCAAAAGCTGTCAAAAATTTCAGTTCTGCTATTCACATTCATTATAAAAAGGTTACTTATTTGTAAATATAAGCTCTTACATAGCGTTACAGCAAGGATCAAAGTCACGATAATCCTTTTTTTCCACTGGTTTTGGATGTAATCTATATTGATCAATGCTCAAGCATCTGTTTGCATCCACACAGTCTCTAATGTATGCCATATCATATAGCGTACCAGTAATTTGCTTTGGATCATCTCTCACATCTTCATAATAATCTTTGGAAGTAAAAACATATTTTGGACCTTTACTGCACACAGCACCGAGTTGCTGGAGAGAAAAAAAAAATTGTTCAATATTTGTACCAAAGCAAGTGGATTTCATGCAAGTACTCACCATAACAAGATTGCGGAATTTGACTTCTTGTTCTTCGGGTAAACCAACGAAACCGAAATTTTTGCGAGCAAACAAATTGAAATTGAGCTGCTCGTCCTCGCTCTCAGAGCCAGAGTACCAGTACGACATTTTTGATAGCTGTTGATACCCGTTTGTCACACGCACAAAAAATCAAAATTACGCGCTAGAGAATAAAAATCAACTTACGAACGCTTAAAAATACAGCGAGACATTAGATAAACAAGCAATGGAGCAGAGTGTAAGGTAAAGTGTAAACGAGCAGACATTACAATACAACGTTTGACCGTTCGCGGCGCTCGAGTCGCTGTCTTCTTTTGCGCACCGTTGGTAAAATAAGTAACTGCCCACTGCCTTACATTTTGAAAGTTCGAAGGTATTAGGTAAGGGACAAATTTCTAAATTTTATTGCATTTGCAACGGTTTGGAAGGTTTTCTCGTTAACATTTCATTCGTTCACGCGGATTCGAAAAGTGTTCGCTTCTCCTACCACATATCGACATCGTGATTTTCGTTAGTTTTCGAATTCCACTGCAACTGAAATTGCAAAATTCAAATGTGAATGGAGGATCGTTTCATCGGAGCACTAGAGTTGTGAGCGTAGATAAAAGCACAATTTCGTTGTTTCGTCGTTACAACCATCATTATACATTCGAACATAATTCTGTATTTCAAATGATCGAACAATGTGTACATCGAAGACTATCAACGACCGCAAATACCCTCACCCTCGCGATTCGAACGCGGCGCATATAATGCGAGAGAGCCGGTCGAGCTCGTTGTTGCAGTATACACGACTCCGATTATAAAACTTGCGTGCGGATTATAATGTTGGGACAAGTGAACATAAGGTGAGTTGTACGACGCATACATTATATCGTGCGTAGGAGAGATATTAAATATCATTACGATATATAGACAAAAGTATTATTTATGGTTAAGTTTTTTTCTTCTCCAATTCGTGTTATTTCCGGGCAACTGACATCGAGCCATCTGCTCCTGCGCACGGAATCGAAGATAGCCGCATTATTGCGGCACAGTCGAGCATATTCGCGATGTAATTACGCGCGCTCGGTTGTGTTCGCGAATGCGTTTATAAGCGTCGTTATTTCAATTTTAATGCCATTCGTCGCGCGGGTTGTGCGAAATTCGTGTATATATATAATATAGAGTGCGATCGAGAGAGGGTCGCGTTGGCTCGGGTGCCTAGTCAGTCGAAGCAGTTTTTAAATTATTCATAATCGCGGGAGCGAAGGAATTAGAACGTTAATTTCATCGTTTATGACGAATTTCGTTGAAGTTCAACGGAATTGAAGACATGATTTCGGCGTGGCGGGATGTTCGCGGTTTTAATTTGGTTTTTAGCGACGCATTTTTGTATGATTATAATATAAATCAAGTTTATGCGAGTAGTGTAAATTATTTTGTTTTCTAATTTTTACGTTCGTTTTATTGTAGCGATGACCAGAAAGAAAGCCGGTTACTCCGAAGTGATTTCAAATTTCAATTAAAAAAAAAGGGAATCGAAAAAATTGTCAACCATCATCTACTGAAATCATATCAGGCAAGTTCCGAGCCTGTTTGTTATTTGCCAATGGTATGGATTTTTAGAAAAATAATCATTAAATGATATTTTTCTTTTTTTCAGAAATTCATGGTTACATCATATTTGACACTGATAATGCGCACAAAACGTCGATTTTGGAATTGGTTTGAAACAGGCGAATTTAGAACGATGATTGACTTGCTAAGAAGCCCATCGTTTCGCAATATACACCTCTGTTCACGCAGATCGTCGAAGCAAAGAGAAAGACTAATTGTTCAGAGCTACTAATATCCTCGGACAATATCCGCTTCTATGATACCAAAAAAGAAGAAGAAGAAGAAGAAGGCAAAGGAAACTCTCTGCTTTGTAAATTTATTCTTGTTATGGAGTCGAGACTGAGAACATGTCATTCTCAACGCGAAAACGTAGAGTATAAATTGTACGTAAACTTATTACAGAGAAATGAGAACTACGTGATCCCTCATTGGGGTCTCTTGGGCTTTTTAGAAATAATATGTTCGTGTACATTTGTGTCTGTGTTTAGGGTATACAAAAAAAATGCACATCCCCTTGAATCGGCTCGAACGCGCTACGCGACAAACTACAACAACGGTGGAACACGTCGCACGGAGCAGTAGCAGCACCGCACGAGATTCGAAGATGAACCTATTGTCGCGCGAATCCCTCTAATATACGGTATACACACGAGGCAGGATGTATACGGGGACATAATGGTCTTTCGGGCGAGAAGAGAGAGCATAATATACGTTTCGTGAATTTTTCGAGCGATCTCGATACGCCGCTTTGGTTTTGTTTCAAAAATTGCTATGCTCGAGGAAAAAATGCCGAGGCTCGTACCGATTAGTGTCTCATTTAAAAATACGACTCTTTGTGGGAACAATTAATAAATCAGACCGTGGAAATACATTTATATACGTAATTACCACGAAGAAATCTAATTAAAATATTCTTTCGCACTCTGCTTATAAATCGACTGATTTCAATGAAATATTACGCATCGTAGCACAAAGAAAAAAACAAAACGGTCTCGCTCGAAAAGAAACGCGTCTTTTTACCTCGATCGAATTCCGATATCCGATTAGGCATCTCTCTTTCGCCTCATAATGCAACTTATATTATACTCGCGTGTGTAAGCACCTGCATGCACACAGGACGATCCCTTGGCAGAAAATTTGCGCGAATCGCTGACACGTATCGTGACTCGTCCCGTTTTCTCCGTATACGCTCTTATACCATACTACCGTGTGCAGTATATATCCTACGGCACATGCATACAGCAGGCGGCTGAAGTTCTCTCTTCGAACGTTTTGCGCGCGCGCGCAAAATTCCCCTCTCGTCGTGCTGTGCTGCACGAGTAACCGGCGGGGTAGGTTTTGCTGCTGCTGCTCCAAACGCACGAGGCCGATTGCAGCGGCGCGGGTAAAATTACTCACACACACACACACACACACACACACACACATACATACATACATACACATACTATACTATATGCGATGTCGTACGGACTTGGGGCGACGACGGTGTTTCTAGCAGCCGCAGCCAGAAGCAGGCAGCACCGACAAAGAGCGACACCAGCTGCTACGCTAACCAACTATATACGATACGATACGCCGGCTCGATCTCTCTCTCTCTCTCTCTTTCGCTCGGCGCAGAAAAGAGGGGGAGTGACAGCAGCAGCGGCAGCGGCAGAGTCTCGCTCTCTCTCTCTCTTTCTCTTGTGTATATATGTATGTGTGCGTTGTATATACGACGAGAACATCGCGCGAGCAAACTGGTGGCGGTTCGCGCGCGCACTCTATAGTCTGCGAAAGCGTCTGTGTGTCTGTCTCTCCCAGTGTTTCTCGGCGCTCGAGTGCGCCTGTCTGTGTGCGAATTTCGCCGTTCCGTGTGTTGGTGCGGTCGCTCGGAGCAGCAGCAGCGGCTGGTGGCGGAGTGCGCGGCGCGCGCTAGAGTGAGCGAGCGAGAGAGAGAGAGAGAAGCATAACTCCGATATCCCCGCGTTTGTCAGCGGAGGCGCAGTTTTCGACGGGCTCGACGCTCGCACAGCCGACGAGTGCGCGCGTGAGGAGCTGCAGCGACTTCTGTGTGTCCTCTCTCGCTTCTCTCTGTCCCTGTTATAATATACGTATAGGCATATTATATATATACACGGTGCACGATATTATCTCTCTCACCTCTTTTTCTCCTCCTATAAATATATGTATATGTATATCTCTCAGTTCGTTTACATATCTCTCGACTTGTATATGCTCTCTAGTATTCAGTGAGTGTTGAGTGTGCGGTGTCAGTGCATGCGTGTGTATACGTGCAAAACTTTGCACTACCTATAAGGTGTACACATGCATACAACAGTGTCGTCGTCGTCTACTACTACTTGATATTATATATTGTGCAGTGTGCACCACGGCTTCTCGTTACCGCACACACGCTCTCGAGCAGCAGCAGCAGCAGCAGCAGCAGCAGCAGCAGTGCAAGAGTCGTTCATTCATTGCAGCGCGCAAAAGCGAGCAGCAGCTAAATGAAATAGCAACGAGTATATATAGCAGCATAGCAGGAGCAGTGTGTCGCTCTCTTTCTTGTGTTATACATATTTGTATGTATATATATCGCGTGCTGGTGCAGTGTCTATCTCTCTCTCTCTGAGTGCATCTTTCTCCGTTGCACGGATTTTTCCATCGTACTCCCATCACAGCAGCAGCCGCAGTGAAGGTGTGTTTGTTATATATACGTGTGTCAGTAGTATATAGCGCGAGTGCGAAGCCGAGCAATAATCGCATCTCTCCGGCTCGTCCACAGATGACGACGATTATAAAAAAGGCCGTCGTTCTCCTTGCTGCTGCCTCTTCTTCATCTTCTCCTCTCGTGTTATATACGTGTGTTGTATAGTGCGGCTGGATGCAGCAGCAGCAGCATAACCTCTCGTCGTGTGCATGCAAAAAAGTGCAGGCAAAAGTAGTATCGCGCGCGAATTTTATACTCGATCGATTTAAAACCTATAGGCCAGTTCAGTGTGCAGTACCAAGCAGTTGTTTATATACAGCCGCAGTCGGTGTTTGTTGTCGCGCGCGCGTGTGTCAGTGAGTGGATACTAAATTGCATCGTCTACGAGTACGTTTTTCAATGTACAAGGATAAATTAGTTTGTGTGTCAAAGTGTTTTATTATTCGCGAATAGATACTCGAAAGTGCGCGCTTGTGTCAGTTTTCAAAAGTGTGTTGTAAAAAATAAAAAGTGCGCGCACCTTTAGATATACAACTCGAAATAAAAAATAAAAGAATCTCAGTGCAGTTTTTTCCCACACGATACTCTGTTCAGATAATCGAATGCAGAAATTGTGCCCACATCGTCGTCCTCTCTCGTCGGCACCTGCTAATGCATCCTCGGCGTCAATGGCTCTTCAATTCTCGTTTATCAGGTGAGTTATTATGCCATACTATACGCGCGCGCGCGCGGCATAAGTTTCAGCGATAAAAAATAATCTCCGGTTACTGCTACACGCTGTATTTAACTCGGGGGCGAACGCGCGTGTGTGTGTCCGTGTCTGTACGACGTCTGTCAGTCTGTTCTCGTGCATAATTGAGTCGCTTGTTTTTGTTTCGATTCTTGTATCGCCGTTGTTGTATGTATATATGCATGCATGCTTACAGTGGCATAGGCATTTGTTTGATAAAACACAACGCCGCGTCGAGTCGACGATATCGAGCTCCGATATGTTCGTGTGCGTGTAAACAAACTGCAGGCAGGCTGCTGCCGCACACACACTAGCGCTTATGTGCAGTATACGTAGTACAACATCTCGGCTGCTGCTGCAGTTATACTGTACAGTACGGTGTTGCGGCTACCTGTGCGAACTCTCACTGTCTGCCGTTGTATACATTTCGCGCGTAGAGGTTAGGTTGCACCATTATATACCTGTGCTGCAGCAGTAGCAGCAGCAGCAGTCGAGACCGACTCTCGCCGACTTTTGGACTCTGCTCTGCTGCTGCTGCTGCGCCGACATGCACATGCACTCGTTTTTACCTGGTGTGCGTGTGTGCGAGCACGAGTAGCCGTGTTTTTTACGCAACTTCGCAAGCCTCGTTTCGAAATCGGGAGACCCGTGTGTATTATATTATAAGTACGAGTGTGTGAGTGCGCGCTAGTGCAATTTTTTCTCGAGATTTACGACAGGCAGTGGCTCTTATCGTGACGCAAAATACGAATGTCTCGCGAATTCTCTCTCTCTCTCTCTCTCGTTTTTTTTCTTTTTCTCCAATCTTGCGCGCGCGCGCGCGCTCCAACTTCAAAGAACTCGCACAGGCAGGCGCGCATCGATAAGGATTGCAATTATTCGCAACGAACCTTTAGCGCATTGTTGTGTGTGCTTCGGCTGCCTTTTCTGTTCTCTTTAATCGAATAGCATTTGTAATCGGCAATCACGCGCGTCGATTGGTGTATAATAAACGATATACATACAAGTCAAAGCTCGGCAGCAAACGTCAATGCGATGTATCGGTACATAGACTCGGCCGATTCGAAAAATTTCATGTGCTACGCGAGCGCGCGCGCGCGGGAACGCTTCGCGCGAGTTCGTTGACCCTTATCGGCCCGGCGCGCGCGTATACATGCTGCGTTCGGTGCTGCATGTGCGTGCCGCCTATATAGATATACACATGCGCCAGAGTCCGAACGTATAATATAAATCAATTATATTTACGATCATTTTTTGCTCTATCTAGTTCAATCGCGTACAGCGTATTTGGCGAGCGTGTGTGTGTCTATGTGCGGGTAATGAACACACAGTGAAAAACACACATGCATGACGCGCGCGCAGAGGCATAAAAGAGTCAACCTTGAAATATATATGTATTTCTCGTTTAATGAATCGCTGCCTATAGAGTCTTAGAGACGACGTCGCGCGTATATAATACGTGCACGCAAACATCACAGTGCACCGAGGCTCTTCGAGAGCAGTGCACATGCACGTACACACACAAACACATACCCAAACGCAGTCTATGTAGCTCTCTCTCTCTCTCTCTCGCTCTCGCTGTCTCGTAACGGCAACGATAATAATAACGATAATTTAAAGCTCGAAACGCAAAACGTCCAATGACGCGTGTTAATTTCGTGTCGTCGTATTTTCCTCGTGATGCACACGGCTCGCGTCCGTGTACACGTGTGTACGTGTGTGCGCGAGTAATACAAATAGGCGAATAGAGTCCGCCGCCACTGCTGCCGCTGCAGCACACATAATACACATGCACACACGCGAGTGAGTTGAGGACGACAATAAAGTTTGCTTTTGCTTTGAGCGGCAGAATTGCGCAATAAAACAATTTTTATAAGTAGTAAATCATGCTCCGCTCGTCGTCGTACGCGTATGTGTATAATAGAGACTCTCTATGCATATTCGTGTTCGTGTAAATGTATGTGTGTGAGTGTACACATGTAGATGATGCACGTTACGATGCATCCATTCGGCACAAAATCTCATTTACTTTGCACGCCATTTTTTTTCCACGCGATTCGCGTTTTAATCTTCTTCGCATGCAGATACATATATAACATGCCGCTGCGGCGCGCATGCATCACATGTGAACGCGACGACGAGGATTGCTTTATCGAGCGTTGATTCTCTCTCTCTCTCTCTCGCTCGGACGCGTATCTCGCTCTCTGTCTTTCTGCGCGATGAGCATCGAGGATGATCGTGATTGGAGGACGCGAGTATTAAATATCATCTCTCGTCGTCGTCGTCGTCGTCTCCGTTATGATCGTCTCGTACATATACTACTACGGTCGTCATCGCTGCTGCACCAATTAAATTCTGACATTGCATAAGTGCATGTACGCGCTCTCTCGGCGCATTATGTACGAGTAGACGAGCGCGCGCAACTCTCATTGTAGCACATGGAGTAGAGTAGCAGCGACGCGACACATATTATACACAAAGAGAGGAGTAAATGCACGACACACATGCATGAGTATGTCGCCCTGCTAATTGTCGACTTTTTCTCCTCTTTCATTTTTTTTTCTCTCTCTCTCTCTCGTTTATTATTGCGATTGTCATCGAGCGAGTGCGTAATACAGTCGGTCTATGAGCTTTATTATTTGCGCGCATTGTTATGCACACAACAATAGCACACACATACGTACACACTCGCGCGCGTTAAAGGGCAACCATATATAGTAGGAGATTCTCTATGACTGTATGTGTTTATTATTGTATATTCCCTCGCTCGGTCGATGTGTGCGTTGTGTCAGTGTACATATAATGCTTATGTATGTGTATTTATATACGCGCGCGTACCCGCTCTCGCTCTACAGCCGATTAATTAATAATGTGCTTTCGATACTGTACGGCTGGATCGTCGTCGTAATAATAATTATTATCGTTATTTATGCAAGCGCGCGCGCGAGAGAGAGAGAGAAAGTAAGCTCGATGCTCGATGCCGGGGCTTTTGTATTAAAATATAATTAATAATTTCGGAATCGACTGTTGTGCCGTTGCACACACACATACATCCTCTCTCTGCAACAGCAGCATCAGCAACAGCAGTGAGCCTCGCCGTTACTGCTTGAATTATATAATCTCTTTCAATATTGTTTTATACGTGTACACATATTCTCGCATGAGGCATACACAGAGTGCACACATCCATACATACACACACACACACACACACATTATAACTCATCGAGTAAAATGGCGTTCATTAAATTTCGCGCTTGTTTAATTTTAGACCTACGCTGCCTCAGCCTCGGCCGCTACTTCTGTTGCTCCGCTTCTCTCTCTCTCTCTCTCTCCTCTCTGTTATGTGCGGATTAAGTATATACACACGCGTATATTGTACGCGAGTGAGCTATACATAATACATATCTGTGAATAGCTCGAGCTCGCGTGGGTGGATGTGTGCTAAAACACATACAGCAGTTTGTGTCTGTGCGCGCGCGAGCAGCGGCGGCGGCGGCTGCTGCTGTATTGATTAATTCGAATGAAAGCGGATTAAATTACGAATGGATGAACGTATGAGAGAGAGCGAGAGACAACGGAGCGGTGTAACATTTTGTTAATTTGCACGTTCGTAACGGACTTGGCGTGCTACAAATACGATTATACACGTTTATGCGTGTCTACGCGTATAATATCCGACCCACGAGCGAGCTTTATTCTGAACCTGAAAAAATAAAATCTTGTTGAACTTATTTTTGTTTGCTTAACGTTCTTTTGTTTGTGCAATTTTGCAGATAATGCTGCAGTCGTTGCAGTCGTTGAGGGAAATCGTCGTCTTCGCGTTGAAGCAAGCTCAGAAGTCATCATCGGCAACAGACAACGAAAGCTCGCCCCGGCCGCTAAGCAACAGCAGCAACGTTCAGGCATCGGTTGGTAGCTTACAGTGATGCAGCCACCCGCAGCAGCATTCGTATCGCATCGATTAGCAGCCGCTAGCTGTACTGCTTACCTGTACGATGGCCGGCAAGTCTGAGCAACAGCCGCAGCAGCAGCAGCAGCAACAGCAGCAACAGCAGCAACAACAGAATACCATCTCAGTGGAATCTCAACTCGACGAGCAGAGCTTGCAGAATAGCGTGCTCGTTTACGTGTCGAACGACAATTTGGCGTTCGCGAGTGCCCTGAGCGAAGCCCAGCAGCAGCAACAGCAGCAACAGCAACAGAATGCGCTCTTCGGCCAGACGCAGCAACAGCAGCAGGACAACAATTGGGTATTCGCCGACAAGTTTCAGCTGCCCAAGGAACTAGAGGTGCACGTCGATGTCAAGTCGAGATCGCAGACGGTCGTGGGCGGTAGCGACGACGAGTCCGCCGACGACGAGCTCGGCGACGACGGCCAATTCGTCGTGTCGCAGCTCGAGGCCGCGGTCGAAGCCGGCGACATCATCTATCAGGATGCCGAGTCCGTGGTGCTCGGCAAGGACGTGGTCGGCGACGACGACGACGACGAGGAGCACCTCAAGCTGCTCAAGATCAGCAAGGACATGCTCGAGGGCTGCAACGGTTACGCCGTCAACGGCTACGGGGCGTTCGTCGGCCTCGACGACAAGGCCTTCGATCTGGAGGAGGCCGCGGCGGCCGCGTGCGACGCCAACGCCAATCACCAGCAGCAGGTCACCTACGTGAGGCAGAACGGCGATGGAAGCGGCGGCGGCGGTGGCGACTCGCAGGGCCTCACTCTGTACCAGAGCTCGCTAGATGACGGCCAGGCCGACGATCATCAGCATCATCATCATCACCACCATCATCATCATCAGGGCAGCGTGCAGCTGAGCGACGAGCAAGTGAACGCCGCCTTCGCCAATCTCGGCAGCTGCGACTCGGTGAGGTCCGACACCGCCGAGTCGAGCTGCAGCAGCCTGAGCAGCCACGAGTCGCAGGAGGTGGCGCTGCAGCAGGCCGCGAGCTTCGTGGCCCAGCAGGTCGTGCGCGACGCCGAGGCCGCCGCCGCGGCCCAGCAGCAAGTTATCACGGTCCAGCAGGTGCTCGAGGACGCCATGGAAGTGTGTGCTAGTGTGCAGCAGCAAGAGCAGCAGCAGCAGCAACAGCAGCATCAGCAGCAACAACAACAACAACAACAGCAGCAACAGCAACAGCAACAGCAAGAGAACAGCATCGCCGTACCGCAAGGCTGGAAGAGGATCTTCACCAATGGCGTCATCATCTATATCAGGTACGGGTTATTTGATTTTTAGCTTATGTTTTTTTTTGTTTGTAATATTCCTTAAGTAGAATCGAGTCCTCTCGGGCATTCGCTTTTTTTGTCGTTGTCAACTTCTGAGATAAATTAGCTGGAAAGATGATTAGTCAATATTGAACAATCGGCACTGGATTTTTTTGTTTGTGTAGCAAACGTTAAGACTAAATAAGAGGAGGAACAAATATATTCATTGTACAAAGTTGAGTGTATATATCGAGAGCAACGATACAGGCATTTCGTTCGATATGTTTGTTCTTCCAAGATAGATAATACTCGTCTCCTCGTTCATATACGGCAAATAACATATGACAACACGAGGCTTATTCCTCATCAGTACTTACGGCATTATTATTCGTCGATTAAACAAGTTAAAATGCGTCCGTGTTTTTGTCGTTCATTTGTTAGTATATTATATGTATAAAAAAAAACACTACTCGTCATTGTAATCGAAAAATCGAGTTTTTTTCTCTTTTTCTCTGTCTCTTTTACTCGTGCGTACAAAAACTCGAAATTACGTACCGACGAGAATTGTGAAAAAGAATGAAAAAAAAAAACGAGGTACGCGCACGAGCTCTCGTAAATTGACTCTCTCGCTCTGCGAAAGCTCTCACTGATTGAAATATCGCTCGAATACATTGGCCTTGTATTTTCGCAACCTCGAAAAGCGGCTCTCGTCGGCGTAGCTCGGCTTTTTGTTTCGTTACCCAATCGTTTTTATAAAATTTGCACGAATGCTCGTTTACGTCTGTCCGCGCGCGTGTGTGTGTATACACATACCCACGTGTTTTTTAATGAAATATGCGAGAGAACGAAGATAATAATAGCCTGGCTCTTCGTATGTGCACCGGTGATGCGAAATGACGCGTCGTAAATACCAGGACGTACACGCATTCAATAATGAAATATACATCGTTTAATGTGCGTATCAAAAGTGTGATTTTTCATATTTTCCTAGATATATTGGTAATTTGCGAGAATAGTCGATTGCGTTTGAAAAAAAACCTCTTTGTTAATAACTGTATATGGTTTAAAAATAAACGCGTGCGCGCGTGCGCTCGAGAAACTTATGAATATTTTGCATCACTCTAGGTCTCGGCTCGCGCAGAATTCAGCGCAAAACAAAAGAACGAATAAAATAAAAATCTGCCACTAAAGCGCGCGCGCGCGGCAAGCGCGAGACTGCGAGCCACGTGTAAGCCGCAAGAGGCTCATTTGAATAAACGAAAAAAAAAATCAACTAAACGACGACGCAGTATACGCAACAAATAACAAAGTTTATATGCGTCCTGCTTCTGCTGCTGCTACCGCGCTTCGAGGATGGGATAGTAAAAATATGTCGAGTAGACTCTAATCGACGTCAAAGGGGATACGAACGAGCTGGGTAAATAATGCGTGTAACCAAGGATTCCTTCTCTCTCTCTCTCTCTTTCCCTCGTTCACGCTAGCACGGGTGCTCGCACGCGTGTAATTAACGATAATGGCACACGCGATAATGCATCAAGTTTACTCTTTGGTTATCCTCTCTCTCTCTCTCTCTCTTTCTCCGAGTCTCTGTGTGTATAAAATGTGCAGCAGAGCCTTTTGTTTTCAACGATGTCAATGCGTGTGTGTACGTGAGAGATATAGAGAGAAATGCGCACGGCATAATGTTTGATGTTCCAAGGGTAATCAGAGAGTCGTTCGATTGAATTATACTCGCGCTTGATTCTAGGAGATGAGAGAGTGAGCGAGCTTGCGCTCGATGCATGTACTGAGGCTCATATGTACACACAGCTGGTACTGCTGCTGCGGGTACCAGAGCTTAAGCGCGTACGTCATTTTGGGGAAATTTCCGTGTTTGATGTGTGCCTGCACACTGCGCTGATGTGTTTGCTATTTGGCTTTTGCCGAGAGAGAGAGAGAGAGAGACGGAAAGAGAAAAGCCCAAAGGGGGCCAAAGACGCAGCTCGCCGCTGCGAATTACTCTCTACCCACGCACCACGCGTTAATAAGCCGTCATTACACGCATACGGAGAGAGAGACCGGATTTTACGACGCGTCAAATGTAATTGCGTGCAACGCGATTGATCGTTTGCGCATTTATTTCGGAGAATTAACCATGATACCAAATTGAAACATCGCTGAAAGAGTTTATTATTAGCTGAAAAAAGTATTATGAAAAAACTACTCGGGTTAAAATCTCTCTCTCTCTCTCTCTCTCTCTCTCTCTCTCTCCTGCAGAAAAGTGCGCAATCGACGAGTCTCGCGACGCGAGTTTAAAAATACATTCCAGCGGCAACGGCAGCAGCAGCAGCAGCAGCCTTGACTATAACACCGAGAGAAAGAGAGTCGATCTAATCCATCTATCGATTTTGCATACGTGTGCACTGGCAGCTGCCGCGCCGAGATAGCAGTAGCAGTACACATGTACACCCGGCGTTCATAATATGTGTCCGGTCCGAAATTCTCTTGTTCCGAAAATTCGGAGTCTCTCTTTGTTACTCAAATTTCATGGTTACGAAACGAACAGCCTTTATGAATAGCAGACGCACCGATTCTAGGTTACGAGCATGTAAACATGTCAGACTGTCGCGAGCAACGAATCGGGTGTGCTTTTGCAGGAGTTCAAGTTTAATGAAAGATCCTGATTTTTGGAGAACTCTCAAAATTTCGCAAAATGTAAATATTGATCAAAATTTGATGATATTGTTAGAGGACGAACTCACTATTAAAGAGAACAAATCAAGTGCCAAGACCATTAATGAGACTCAAGAGTCAGGACAACCAGTGTATTTTAGGTGAGTTTAGAGCATTCGAAAAATCTTTAGGTGAGTGATATGTTGAATAATTCATAAACTTTTTTTATGTAGGAAGATAACATTTGCACCGGAAGTCTTAGTCTGATTGGATTATCATGGTAAACGAGTTGATCTCACTCATGGACCCCTAGCTGGCCTATTGATGGATCTGGATTAATTGAACTGTTCAGAATTGAGACTGAAAAGATTAACTAATCGTCAAGGCATTCTTGGATTCGATAAGCTTGTGTCTTATTGTGGACACAAGATATTAAGAAAAATCAATTACCAAGTTTACTAGGTGGAGTAGGTCCTATGCACTCCCTAGTTCAACTATGTAAGCTTTTCTTTAACAATTTTTAAATTTAGAATTTGTAGTTCAAGGAATACGCTATCTATTTTGGTTGCCAATTGAACAGTACCAAAAAGATGGAAGAATAGTGAGAGGTTTACAAAGAGGGGCCAACAGT